>JAVYIG010006445.1:0-117878 GCA_035222895.1 Strongylocentrotus droebachiensis
GACCAAGATGGATGTAATATCTCTTGAGCATGTGATAAAGTGCCTCCATAGCCTTTCAAAGCAGCACGGATGGTCGTTAGAATCAGCAACGGTGCAGCAGAAGTGCAGCGCGAATGCCTAAATCGGGGCGAGAGCTAGCAAAAGGCCATACGGAGAAATTGTAGCGTCTTTGCGGATGTGGTTTGAAGTTTGTCGTGCATGAGGTGATCGAGTTTTTAACAAAGTAGTATTCTATAATTGTCTCGGGATCAGGCATGAATCGGAGCTGCTGTCACTGCCCATGTAATACGCTTTAGGATCTCCTGCAACGTCGAGCTATAAAGCAGAATCGTCTTCTAGTGAGATGGGGGTATTCGGGAATTCGCAATCGAACTTTCATCATTATCAATGCCTTGCACGTTATAATTAAGAGTGTTTAAGTCTTTCAAAGATTTTATCGTAGAATAAGCGTATCAGGACAATTACCCCCATGGACAATCACCCCCAAAAATTTAGCCCCCGGAAAACTACCACAAAGGACAATAACCCCCTGTAAAATTAATCCCCTTAAAATTACCCCCCGAGGACAATCCCCCGGACAACTACCCCGGAAAATTACCCAATGGACAAAAAACCCAGTGGACAATTACCCCCCCCCCCGACGACAACTACCCCAACCCCTGAAAATAGCATCCTGGGACAATTATCCCTACCCTAGGACCACCAAGGACAACCTTTCCCCGAGAACAATACCTCCCCCCCCCCCGAAAATTACCCCCTCCCCCTGTTCATGAAAGGTACTATGTCCCTTTTGCAGCCAACATCAAATTTTATAGAACTTTGCAGGAATTAAGAATATGTCATGTATGTCCTTTCTGTGAAATTTAAACGTTATCAGTGTCCTAACATTCAAATTATGCAAGGAAACTCGTTTACTTGCTAGACTTCATTCTCAGACACTATTGAGTGACTGACTGGCTTTTTAAAAATCTTTGGTAATAACATACATAAAATGAGCTGTAAAGGGTACATAAGCATTTTTCAACATCAATAACCAACTTCTTGTAATGGCCAAAATTTAACTGATATAATCTTTGCGCAGCATAAAACGTACGACCATTCGGTACGATGGTCTGAAAAATGGGGATAAAATAATTGTCCACGGGGGTAGTTATCCTTGGGGGTGATTGTTCTCGGGCAGTAATTTTCCGGGGGGGTTATTGTCTTTTGGATTATCCCGCTGGTAATTGGCCGGGGGTAATTGCCCAAGGAGTAATTAATGTTCTAGAACCTAACAAGTAATCAAGGCAAATGCAAAGTGTCCCGCGGTGAGAGTGAGAACGCATACGAACATGAAAATAATGCCATTTCAGAATTTTTAGTAATCAGTGTACAGTGTTTTTCGCTGAAAATTCGTTGACCATTTGAACTTGGACCACGATAATATTTTACCTATTTATTAACTTGACAGGCGTCTTTTAGAGATGTACCTGTGATACGAATTTGGTAATCCTACCTCGAAGCTATAGAAAGTTGATGCATGTAATGTGCTTTTCACTGAAAGTTCATTTACCTTTTAACCTTTTCCCTAGATTTGACCGATTTTTTTCCCTTTGTCAGATTTTGGCTGAAAATTCGTTGACTATTTGAGCTTGGACCACGATCAGATTTTACCTATTTTTTTAACTTGACCTGCGTCTTTTAGAGATGTACCTGTGATACGAATGTGGTAATCCTACCTCGAAGCTATAGAAAATTGATGCATGTTATGTGCTTTTCACTGAAACTTCATTTAACTTTTTAACCTTTTCCCTAGATTTCACCGATTTTTTCTCTTGGTCAGATTTGGCCGATTTTTGAAATTGACCAGCGCCTTCAAGACATGTAAATGTGTTTGAATTTGGTGATATACTTCGTAGCTATATAAAGTCATTGCGATAGTACAGTACTTTTTACTGAAAATCTGACCCTTGACCTTTGAGCGTGGTCAGATTTGACCCACTTTCAAATTTGACCTTCGCCTTCAATATATATATACCAGTGGTATGACTTTGGGAAATCCTGCCTTAAAGATAAAGAACGTTATTGGTTTCAGGATCATCACCCCCTGGTCAATCACCCCCGGCCAACTCCCTATACAATGCGTATACAAAAAGTGTACCCAACTTTGGTAGCTCCTAATTGAAAGGTCATAACCAGTATGACTTTGAAATCGATTTTGTGATGATATCAGATATTTTCTGTCCAATGATACCCTATTTATAATATTTCTGCCACTGGTGACTGAACACTGAGGTCTTTAAAAAGTGTTGTAAAAATCACCTTGTTCGAAGTTTGGGGTTAAGGAACCAATGTGGGTTAGGTCATATGCATGTGGTCTTAAATCCTTTATATATTGAATTATGCCTATTGCCTCGTGCTTCAGTGCTTCATTGTATAAAATGGTGCAATGTATCTAGGCTTTCACAGAACCTTGTTTCAATCCACAGGATAACCTTTAATTTTTTTAACAGCCTACTAAATTCTTGTTTCATGTTATCTAAGTTTGCTCTGCTCACTTGTCCACTGTGCCATTTCACACGCGTAAGGATCGTCCATAAGGTGTTTATCTCGAATAGCAAAAGAAAAATCAAAGGTTAGTGAACCCAAATGCAAGAAAAAACGAATATGACGATTATTATCAAAGAAATTGACAGCAGACTTTCATAAAAAACGATAACACCCAAAGAAACTTTATCCATTTTGTATCACTCACTGAGAAGGTAACCTTAAACAGGGGATGCGAATTTCGTCAAGATTGTAATCATCGTCAAGCGTGTAATCATCATAACGAAGAGAATATCATAAGTTCTGCTTTTAATAAGCATTTACCTGAGTTTGAATTGATATTAACATTTTTTGTATCAACTGCCTAATAGTCAATGCAAAAAATTGAGCAATCGTTTTGGAATGGGATAACACACACATAATGAAATTTGACTCACATTCATTGCTTCATCCCGACCTTGGTACCAGAGGATTTTGAACATAATTTTTGAAAAATATGCTGTTCAGTCATCCTTCGCACCATACTTATAAAATTGGTATCTGTAGACAGGGTATTAGTTATTCCTTACAATAAAATATGATATAAGGTCACACAGGTTGTAACTTTTTAATTACAAGCTAACAAAGTTGGGTATACTTTTCGTATACGCACTGTATTGGACCATGTTATTATTATTATTATTATTATCATCCTCATCATATATATATTGTTCTTCTTCTTTATAATTATCATAATAAGCAACAGCAGCAGAGCATGGTGTTGTTGTTATCATTAGTATTAACAATATTATTGATATTGGCAAGTTCCCCCCAAGCAAGAGTATAATATTATGTTTAGAATAACATACTTGTTATGTTATCCGTATCAGGCACACTTGTAACTATTAATAGGGGTGAAGGAGTGGGAGAAAGACAGGTAGAGAGAGAGAGGGAGAGAGAGAGAAAGAGAGGGAAAACAAGGGAGGGAGATAGTGTGAGCAAGAGGATGAGGGGAGAAAATTAAACAAAATTAAAATCATCGTGTTAAAGATTAAATTTTATCAAATTCATGCCAATAATATTGAAAGAAGCAGTTCATATCAAATCGAATCAAGACATGTATTTCCCACTGTAAAACAAGATAAATAAATATCAATGACAAATAATTGTTGTAAACAAAAGAGGTGGGATCATAGAAAGTATACAAAAAGTAGTTAAAAATAACCCTTGATAGACTTTCTCATGTGTGTATTTAAAAATCATATTGTAAAGGGATCGTCTTTAAGTGCCTAAGGAGGATAAGGCTTTGCGTATAATATTGAATGCATGTCCTCAACCAATTCTAGACACATTGTTGAGGGTGTTGTGGGCTCATGGATACATCGCCAGACTATGGATCACATGGTTCGCGGTTCAAGTCTCGCCACGGTAGTACGCTCATTTGGGAATCAATAATCTACATATTTTTCACTCCTCCCAGGTAGATAGAAATTCCCTGAATGCTTAAACAAAAACCAGCATAATGAAATTGAATATATTATATAATATTCTTTCTATTGTACAAATCCTCTGTAACATGCAAGAAATCCTTAAAAATTCTCAAACCACAAAGATACTTATGGTTTTCTTTGAAGGCGTCACTGTGCGACACCCTCTTCAGTACAGTATATTCTCTCAACCATTTTTGGTTTTCCAACCGTTTTTCTATGAAAATAAGATATAAAACAGACTTTTATAAATCTTTCGACACTTAAATGTCTGGAATGGAATATAGAGCCAATTTATTGCTTTGTGACGATTTACATTTACCTAAAATGTAGTCAAGCAGCTATAATATAGTTGGGAGAATTAAGGAATCGATCAGATCAGTTTTTCACAATGTTTATCATTAACAATGACTTGTTTTGTTTCACTCAAACTTTCAGTTTATCTTTAATTGTACATCTAGCAATGAAGTCAATACCTTGGCACCATTTTCACTCATCTGAACAATCTTACCAAGTCCCTTTAAGGGAAACATGGACACTGTTCTTTATAGGCAGGTGGTCTTTATGTACAGGTCCTGTAATACATGTTCAATGAGAAGCCATATTGAAGGGAAAGCAAAACTGCGATCTTTAAAGACAGGTGGTCTTTCTATACTTATAGCTGCTGATGACTGCGTCACATATCTAACGGTCTCCGGCCGATTTTGTGGATCGCCAGAAAGTCGCCGAATTTCAAACCCGCCGGGGAGTCGAGCGTATTTTACGTTTGAAATCTACTCTGTCACATATTGGACGGGCTCGTGAGGTGCCAATTTAACACCGGTCAGCCCGTCCGACATTAGGGTTGGCATCGTTCGAGTTTCGGTCGACTATCAATAGGTCTGTCGGTGCCCGCCGGACACTCGGGCAATGTCCGGAAGGGGTCCGCGCGACGTCCTGCCCTCCGACGCGTCTGCGCCTCGAAATTGACTCGAATATATATTGGACACTTACACATTTTTCACATTTCTGAGGTCTGAATGAGTTGACATCGGAGCAAAGCGAGTTACACTGTACAATTTTTAACGTTTGTTTTAATATTAACATCGGGACGGATTTTTACAGCATGTGTTCATGTAGTCCCATATACATCTTTCTGTGTACAGTGTTTGTAACTTTACCAAGACTTGGCCAAATTTCTTATCATTTTGATGATTCCAGAACCTTGCAATACACACGAATTCTTATATGCTAGATGATCAACCTTTTCTGGTCGATTCGACACCACTTCTTTCACAATGCAGTCGCATGACCAGAACACAACTTCATCTTTAAAACGGAGGTAAATTAGCACTTATTGTTAAAGCAATCAGTTTATCCGCTTGTTAGCAACTGTTTTGTATCTTACTGTTAGATATTTAATGTTTTATACGTTGTGAAATTGATCAAGCTAAGTAAGCGTTTGTAGACACGCTGCTGCTAACAGTTCACAAGCACTATTTTCAAAAACAATTGGTTGAACCGTTTGAACACAAGCACATACAAATGGGTCAACCGTTGTACATTTAGAGTGTAGTACTTTGAAGGTTTTGAGAGAGTGAGCACAGGAGTTGTTGCAGAATTTGAAGAAAATAAGGACGAACAGCACACCGAACTGTGATCCAATTCACGAACTTCAAAAACAAATCACTCCGCATTTGTACTAATTCTCTCTATCTAGCGCCATCTAGACCTTTATTTTTAAAATTAAATACAACGACAGTCTATGATAACAATCTATTTAAAATCGCTTCACTGATGCATGCTGTTAAAAATAGATACGCTCCTTACCATAAGATAAATCTTTTTCAATACAACTATGAATTCAATCAGTATAATACACTCAAAAAAATGTAGTGCTATTTTTAGCACTTGGAGGGCTATATTCAGCACCTTTTCAGTGCTCGCATAGGGACTGCACAGCTAGTGCTATTTCAGCACAAGTGCAAGTGCTAGTTCAGCACTAGTTTAAGTGCTATAGATAAGCACTAAAAAGTGCTAAAAAAACACTTCAAGTGCTATGAATGTTGGGCAGGTGGTGCTAAATAACCCCACAATCTACTCTGAATAGCACTAGTAGTGCTAAAAAACTGCACAACTTAGGTGCAGAACACAACAGTTTTGTAATGTTTAGCACTACTGGTGTTATATGTTTTAGCACTCCAGGCGTTATATTTCATATATAGTGAAATTATGCAATTTTGTCACACTCACACACAAAAAAAAGACAAATAAATGACTTTATATATATAGTTGGTATTTTATTAACAGTTTAACCAAAAAACACTGTTGCAGTAAAGGCACATGTTGACAAAGTTCTGCAATAAGCCAGAACATATGCCTATGTGGTCAAGGTGGATGTCCTTCGTCATTTACCACTTTCAACTCTTACAGGAAACATTTATTAAACCAACATCCACAAGAAGAACCTGAACCTGAAGCTGTACAGGGTATGGAGGGTCTAGTTGATGCTGATTTGGGTGTTGCTGTTGGTGAAGTGCATAATCCTGCAGCAGATGATGCATTTGATGATGATGATGATAGGATAGGCCTACTACAAGAACAAGATGGAGCAATGCATAATGACAGTACAAGACACTATGAATATGACAGACAATGAAAGCGGACAAAATATACAGTTCCATAGGTAGACCAAGGAACATCCCTTCACTGCTATTATGTAAAAATGTGTAGAACAGGTGTCACATGCATATTCACCTGTTTTACACATTTTACATAATAGCAGTCAAGGGATGTTCCTTTGTCTACCTGAGGAACTGTATATTTTGTCCGCTTTCATTGTCTGTCATGTTCATAGTGAGACCAGCTGCATTTTTCATTGGTTCTCTTTTATCAAACACCAACATGACCCATGCTATGACAAACAGAGTGTTATCTGCTGCAACAGCTTTGAATACTGATGTTGTTGACAGTTTAAGGAGCAAAGTTATTCAGACTTTTGAGGCCTTGGGTATTGACCTGGAGAATGAAGAATGTAAGAATCTCTTAGCTGAATTTGATTCAAAAACAAATATTCACAAGGTAACAGCTATTATACTAACCGACCAATCAGATCAGGTTATGCAGTCAGCACTCGATGTTAAGTGCTGCATATTGTTATAGCACTCGTTTTCAGCACTCAAATATTCAGCACGTTTCGGTTTCCTTGTTAAAGTTAACCCGTCAAGTGCTGATTTTGGCACTTCAAGTGCAGAATCTCACTCAGCACCCAACATTTAGCACCTCAGTTTTTTTAGTGTACTTCTCCAGCACCGAGGAATAATTGAAAGTATCTCAGAATGCAGGGGATCGCTGTTTTCACGAAGTGACGGTAGTGAAACAAATTTGCATTCAGTTTGCGTTACGATTTTCCTCACTACCGTCACTTCGTGAAAACAAGGACGATATATCAAGACAGCCCCCTACCAGACTTAAGCCAATTATTTGGAGGCCTTGATTGGGCGGCATATGGTTTTCTGACGCAGTATCATAGCCAAATTATTGAGTTGAAAGAAGTAACCCGGCCGGGGCTCGTAGCAGCCCGACGACGACGGCCCGACACCAGCACGGAGCGCGCTCGAAGCACGAAGCAACTTTGTACAAGTCGGCCGGGATACGGGAGGGGGACGTTCGAGTATCGCAGGTAGCCAATGTGGCGGCCGCCGCGCAGCTCTGCCGACCTCCGTCTGAATTTTTAAAGCCCAAAATGATCTAAAATCGTCGGATAGCCGCCCGAATATCGATCGAATGTTTGCCGATGCCCGAGCGTTCTACGGACGACCTGTTTACGAGCTCTGCGACCTAAAAATTAGCCATTGGAAAATCGCTGAATTGGGAGCAGCTTTCGGTGCACTGCGAATGTCGGCCGACCCTTGCCGTATTCCTGGCAAAAATGCCGTTTTGAGCTCGCAGAGAAGTCGGGTGGGCTACGTTTTGGATATGTGACGGCCGCTTTAAGCAGGTTTGACTGCAGCTATAGTAGTCGTAGTAGACGCAGAAGTAGTAATATAATAAAACCTACGCTAATTTATTCACAGTACTAAGCTTAACGGAATCTTAACAAAACAAATGTAACATATAAAAAAGGATTACCATGCCCTACATATCGTGCAGTTTATAACCTGCCTGTTACCATGGTAGTTGCCATTGATGGCAAAGTTAGCATCAATGGTAAGCTTTATGCAACGGGGCCCAGGAGTCGGCCGATCGCGAGTAACAGTAAGAAAAGGCCGTATGAATACAAGAAAATATACTTAATTATTCTCAAATATTGGATCCTAATACCTTTTAGGATAAATAATATCTATATAAAAACTAAATCTAAAAAAAAAAAACTTGAGTCAGATTAAAAAAAAATTAAATAAATCTTTATTAGATAACATAAAATCATGCAAGGAAGATATATATATTTTATATACAAATAAAGTTGATGGCGCTTTCATAAGATCCAGATCGAACTGTTTTAAATCAGATAAAAATAAATCAAATTTTTGAATTAACTACAAAACTTTATGATGGAAATGGACAAATTGAACAGTCAAATAAAGATACCCTAAAAACAGCTAAGGAGTATTATTAACAAATATATACTTCCAATAACCCCTCACTAGCTAATTTTATATAAAATTTACCTGAAAATTGTCAGAATGTTGAATTTTTATTAAATTCAAAATAAAAGTGTGAAGGTTTGTTAACATTGAACGAATGTTTAAATACGCGTAAAAATATGCAAAATAATAAAACACTTGGTACTGATGAATTTCCTTGTGAACTTTATAAATTCTTTTTACAATTTTGTCCGTCTTTTTACTTTAAACTTTTAATTATTAATGTCATTGTGGTAAAATATCCCTTGATCAAAGAAGAGCCATAATAAATCTTGTTCCAAAGAAAAATCAAGATCCCTTATTTTTTTAAAGTTAGAAACCCATGTCTGTTTTAAAAAACTGATTTAAATTAATAGCTGAATGCTTAGCACATAGTCTAAGAACTGATTATCCTAATTATAAGTTGAGACCAGATTAGTTTTCATAAAAGGACGTTCTTAAAATATTTGTTTGGCTTTAGATATTTTGGGATGCGCAAAGATTCAATCAGTTTAATTTTGGCCATTACAAGAAGTGGATTATTGATGTAGACAAATGTTCATGCACCTTTACAGCTCACTCAATAGTATCTGACAGTGAAGACTAGAGAGTAAACGGGTTTCCTTGCATAATTTGATAATAGGAAACTGCTATCGTCTACATTTCACAAATAGGACATACGTGACATATTCATAATTCATGTAAAGCTCTACGAAATTCGATGTTGGCTGAAAATGGGACATAGTACCTTTAAGCTTATTGTATTTTTTTTTTTTTAATGAAATAATGAGTAATTGGATTAAAAGTGATACAAAAATTCAAGGAATTGTGATTAATGATACACATATAAAAATAAATGTGTACGCTGAAGATGCAACATTTTATGTGAAAGGCATTCACTCTTTGTCTAGAATTGTATATATATATACAGTGTACTTGAAATATTGAAAAGATATTCAGGGTTAAATATAAATCGTAATAAATCAGAATTATTAGCACTTTATTATTACAAAGCACACCCCAACATTCTAAAGGTCCATTTTATTTATAGGACGTGCGTTTTCAATGAACTCGAATGAATTATATGAATCAAATTTTTCGCCTAAATTACAAATTTTAAAACGAATTTTGGGAATATGGTCGATGAGAGACTTGACAAATAATTTGCCATTTCCCAACTTACTTTTCTTTTATTATGCATCAACCCCTGAATTATTTATTCATGAAGTTGAATCTATGATAAATTTGGAATCGTAAACCAGACAGGATCAATCGGAATACAATTATAGCAGATTATATTAAAGGGGGTTTGAAAATGAAACATCTACCATCACTTATAATAGGACTCAGGATCGCATGGTTGATGAGATTGTTAAATAAAGAAATGCAGGCAACTGGAAATGTTTTTTTGAATTTTATATGATAAAATTAGGTAATGTTTTTTTTGGACTTGAAATTTAAAAAGTACAGAGCAGTTGATGAAAATTAATAACTCCTTTATAAAATATATGTTAGTAGCCTGGAGCGGCGTAACTCTTTTTGAGAACCTAAGTGATTATTTTATTCATAATCAAATTATTTAGAATAATTCATGTATCAAAATAACTGGGAAGGTTGTTTTTAAGTCTGATTGGATGAATAATGGCGTAATAAAAATGTAACATTTATTAAAAAAGGATAATTCTTTTTAAAAGTTATGATGAATTCGTGCAAAAATACCACGTTCGCTGTAATTTTGTGGAGCTGTATTCTGTTATATTCGCAATTCCCTTATAATGGAAAGATATTAATAAAAATACACCCATTTCAAATATGAACCAGCATATGAATAAGTTAAATTTATCAAAAACCAACGCACAGACTCGCACTAATTCTTGAAGAAAAAAAATGCGTAAAGAGAGGATTTAACAAGATCGCAAAAACTTTCAAGAAATCAACTAAAGGGAAATGTCCAAACCCCATTGTATATCCCAATGGAATCATGTTCGATTTACCCAATTCGTCATGTTTAAAGTGTGAATATTTCAAAAGGTAATGGACGAAGATAATGACATTCCCTTAGGTTTTGCAAACGTAATGATTTGTTTGCATATTTAAATTGTAACGGACTAAAATTTTAACGAAAAATGTGCAAGCCTAATACATGAAACATCATCAGCCATATTCAAACAATCAATTCAAATTTCAATTGACAAAACAACCTGATTCCTTACCTTGCAGAGATGGAGCACATTGTAAAAGAAGACAAAGAAGAATGGATAACACGAACCCTTTCAGATCGGCCATCCTTAAAACAGCACCCTGGAATGGGTATAAGCCTATAAACCTGACTGTTTAATAACGACTATGCGGCAAATGCCAAGTTGCTTGGAGAAACTTTTTTGTTTTCGGTATAGTATAGTTTACTGCTGATCGTCATGAAGGTGGCACCTGTCTGCTTCTGAAGAAAATGGCTGAATGAAGAAAGGAGGAACTAATTATGACACTAAATTGCCTCTCACATCAAGATTTGAAAAAAAGCTATGACGCAAATACTTGAAAATCGTTTTATATAACTTTATGATTATGCCCATAGATTGCAAACGTTTTGTTGACATTCAGAAGCCGATAACATTCATTCCGTTCCAACTCATCACCCCGAGGATGGAAACAGAAGCTGATTTTCTCACATAAGTATTAGCATTTCGTGATGTTGCAATTTATCATATCTTAGAAAGGTAAATGTTGAGAATGAGGCGACACGAATAAGAGATACGAAAGGGGTAAATTATTAACATATGAAATTAATGCTTTTTTTGTATTACCAATGTCTGTGTTTGCTTTGTGTATACATGAAATGATGGGAAATTCATGCTGTTTCTTTCCCTGTTTCGATTATTTAAATGTTCCTCTGTTTGACACACACTCTTTCTTTCTCACTCCCCGCTTGCTCTCTCACCCCCTCTCCCTCTTTCAAATGGGTCACAAGAAAGAAAAGCCATTCAATATTGTTATTATTATTAGTATGGAACCTAATAGAGTGGTGAAGTGTGACGTCATCAAAAATCTATTTTTAGAATTTCTCAATTTTTTCTTCATATTCCGAAAGAACATCAAAAATAATGTCCAAATGTCGAAAGCCAATTGAATATGTTAAGTATTGGCTGAGATATGACCATCTGAATGAATATATGTCCTATGGGAACTCAGTGTTATATGCTCTGGCTCCTAACCATTAGGAGCCAGAGCATATAACACTGAGTTCCTATGGGGGGTATATTTATTCAGATGGTCATATCTCAGCCAATACTTAACATATTCAATTGGTTTTCGACATTTGGACATTATTTTTGATGTTCTTTCGGAATATGCAGAAAAAATTGAGAAATTCTAAAAATTGATTTTTATGACGTCACAGCTTCGGTACTCTATATATTTTCATAATTACGTCCTTGTATTAATTTGTACATTATACATGCAGAGAGAAAAAAAAAAGGTTATTTTGTCTGCATGCATACATCCATTGTCTTATCCTGTACATATTTCAAAGTGTTATCACCTTTCATAAACAAAAAAGTTGCACGGTCATCTGAATATTTTTGCTCAAAGCACAAGATGTGCTGATTTTTCTGTTTGGCCCACAAAATTGTATACGAACAATAAATGAAATACTGTTGCAGTGATGCTTGAATGTTAAAATCCTGTTGCGGTTTGTACAGTTTTGCAAGATAAAGCACAGCATACGTCCATAATTCTCATGAAAAATCAAATTTTGATTATTTAGCACATGGATATTCAAATAGGAATTCCTGCTCTATATATTAGCCGCGAGGGTAGATATGTTGATAAAAGACTATCGATATTTTCTCACAGTGAGTTTAGCCAAGGGATGGTGGCACTTGTGTTCTTAAGGAAGGTAGGATTGGGTACCTGATTATAGATGCAAACATAATTGTGGTTCGGATGTTAATGGCTGGAATGCACCCTATAGAGTTGAGAGTGTGCATATCGAATTTAGAAATGTAAGTGTAACTCAGTGATTGGTGTGTTAAAACACTGTATCATGCCTTCAATAGTTAGAAGGCTCTGAAATAGAACAATTGTAAAAGGCAAACTAAGAATTAGAACAGACTTTGCCTTGTAATGTTTGTTTACATGCAAATTCTAGTTTGTTGTGTTCTTTCCATCTTTCAGCAAGGTATTGTGGTCTAGTGGATAAGCCACCCGACTGCAGATCACAGGGTACGGGGTTCAACTCCAAGCCCGACACTAACGTCCTTTGACATACGTTAATCAACACTTAGGTAAAATAGTATGCAAATAATGAATGGTTATGATTTAAATAATGAGAATATTTTCATGAGTAGGAAGATTAACGTTCTATTCAACTCGGCTGATGCGTCGTTGTATAGAATGCCAATCTTTCAACTCATGAAAATATTCGCACTATTGAACAAATGAATAACATTCATTATTTGTTTTATATAACATCTAAGTAGATCTAATAGAAGGTTAATCTTTCAACAAATCATGCTTCTCTCTTTGTATTATTAATTAATTAAATTTGGATTCAAGCCTTGTAATCGTCTGGACGGCCATGCATTATGGCTCAAAGCATGGGCACACAGAGGATTTGTTTATGTTGGGGACCGGGGTAAAATGCAATAAATTATAGAAAATGTATTGCATTAAAAAATTAAAAAATAAACATGGAAACTCCACCCTACCCTAGCCCCCGCTGCGTACATTCATGGTTCAGTGACAAAGCCTCATAAATGCGAGGCCCCAGGATCAAAACCGTGTCGATGTGCTTTATTAGTGCCCTTTTGTGGGGCATTAATCCTCATTACTGTCATTTATGACTTAAGAGCATAGGTCCCCTAGTTGCCAATGTCGTTGAAGCACAGTTATATATCATATGTACAAAATAATTCCAATTTAACTACCATAATGTTACCATGCATAATGTTTTACGTGTAATTTCACTTTGTCATTGGTGTATACTTTGTAAAAGAAACTGCAATTCGGCTCTCGGGCCGCGAATGTTTTTTAATGAAATAAACCATTTTAATTAAATGAATAAATAAATAAGCATAGTAGCATAAAGGTTGGTAGCATACACATGCTTTAGCAATCACGCAAAACACACATTGTCAAATTATTATTTAATAAAATCTGAGAATGTATACTATTATCTAGATCCATTAGGAATAAACTATTTAAAAAATAATTCCATAAATTGGTGTAAAACAAAAATATTCCAACTATATGAGCGACAGTGTATTTTCATAAAAGCCTTGTTCTTTCCAGGTTGCACACTACATCGGTCAAGATCGCAATGTAATTATATGCATACAGGATCTCACAGATGGAGTGGTCGTCGATGGAGAGGAGGTCATTTTGATGATGTATATGAATCGTAATGCACAATCTATCTGATCACTTGCTAAAATTCTGTATGTTTGTTATGAAAGCATGACGAAATTATTTCAAGGAGTTCTAAGTTATTATTGTTCACAATAAGACGATATGTAGATACGGTCAAAGAATGAAATAAATTATAAAATGAAAAATTCGAGAAATTTGGTCATGCGTCCAGTTGCGTCTTTCTGCTTGGCACCCAATATTATTGATAAGTTCATTCAACTCTAAGCATAATATAAAAGTGGTATTTGTCATGATGTCACCTTTTTTGTTAACATATATATTTACATTGCCTCTCACACCAAGATATAACAAAAAGCTATGACGCAAATACTTGAAAAACGTTTTATATTACTTTATGATTATGCCCATAGATTGCAAACGATGTGTTGACATTCAGAAGCCGATAACATTCATTCCGTTCCAACTTATCAGCACTGGGATGGAAACAGAAGCTGATTTTCTCACAAAAATATTAGAATTTCGTGTGGTTTTATGCAAAGTTTATTCACCTTTCATAAAACAAAATTTGCACGGTCCTCCGGATACTTTTGCTCAAAGCAAAATATGTGCTGATTAATTTTTTTCTTCTCAAAAACCTTTAGAAACAAAATGAAATACTGATGCAGTGATGATTGAAGGTTAAAATCCTCTTGCAGTAATATATCACAATTTGTACAGTTTTTTACGCTAGGGCCCTATCTCCATGACTCTCTTGAAATATCAAACTTTGACGTTTAGTACATGAATATTCAAATAGGAATTCCTGCGCTAAAATAGCCACGATGGTAGATGTGTTGATAAAAGACCACTGATACATGTTTTATATTTGAGTGATGTTAGCCAAGGTACGGCACTTGTGTGCTTAAGTAGGGTATGATTGGGTACATGATAGGATGCAAATATGATTGTGGTTTGGATGAAAATGGCTGGAATACTCCCTTTGGAGTGACGAGTGTGTATTTAAATTTCGAATTGTGAATTTCATACAGAGACTGGTGTAATAATACACTATATCATGCTTTGAATATAGTTACTTTAACCAGAAAGGCTCTGAAATCGAGAAATTGTAAAAAAATAAATAAAATGCTCCTATGAAGTGGAGGGTGTGTATTTTTAATGGAGGATTGTAAGTGTCAACCACGTCACCAATATAATACAATGTATCATGCTTTGAGGTTAGGTTTAGGATTGGGGTTAAAGTTGCATGTAATAGCACAGTGCTGGGTCTGGAGGTGAAGTGCGGAATTCAGTTTGTAGTAAATTGATTACAGACCAATTGTCACATGATCGTGTGTGAAATAGTATTTTCCATATTTGTAGATGAGGGCATTAATGTTCTCGAAACCCCTAAGAGTAGAGCCATCTAATTGTTTAACCATGCATATCAGGCATAGGCCTATTTCTAAAAAATACGTTTAATACGTACAATATATTAGTTCATTTATCTATTTGCCAATGGGTCCCTCTTCTGTCTTGTTATGCCTCTGTGATGTCAGCCATTGTAAGCTGGAAGTTACTGAGGTGCGATGGCTCAGTGGTAGAGCAGTGTGTTTAAAACCAAGTAAATGTACAAGTGCCCTTTGTTAAGTTATTAATCCTCATTGCCAAGTCAGTCAGAGAGGGCTTAAAGCTGTCAGTCCCCTGGCTGCTTAATTACTAGACAAGATTCTTGTCGAATTTATCGCTGTTATCCCTGCCTAGCGGCCCGTCAAAGAAGTTAGGGATCCACAACCTGTCGTTGGGAGCGCCCTATCAAGTACTAATAATCGCGCGCCCGAGCAAAAATGTGTGCATGTATTGTGTGCACGTCCGATCTACAGTCGCTCGTATCGCACGGATCATAGCATGTGTACAGTAACTACGAAGTCAGCTCAGTAAGTGGGATACTTACTTACTTAATTATAGCAGACAGGTAAAACAAAACAAAAATCAAATCAAACCAAGAATCATTTTTCAACTGAGCCTTTGTGAATTTAAACTCTTGCCAACTTCGTACTGCTGAGCCGGACAGGAGAGGAGAGCGCCCTTGTCTCGGTTATTTGATAGTCACGACTTCTTAAACCGGAAAAAAATATCCCTAAATATTTCATTAATCGGACCATAAACAGTTCTCCAAAGGAATATAGATGCTTCTTTAACAACTATTGATCGATGTGGAATCATTTTGTGAAGGAAATTTTTTTCTCATTAAACTACATTACTGGCTAAATAAACTTCAGTGCAGATAGTCAAAATGGCGACCAGCAAGGGCCTTGCACAAGGTGCATACGCTAGCGCCGCTAGATCGGGCACGCCGGAACAACACCGTGATGCTAATGAACGCACCGCAGCCGGAGGTAAGCCTGTCTTCATTAAAGATCGAGAAGTACCTCTTTCGAAAGATAACTTAGTAACAAGTCAAGAAATGTATAAAGCTGTAGTGAATTCAATCTCCGCTACGAAAGTTCAAGGTATTCAGAAAATCGGAGGCCTATGGGGGCTATATATTTCTGACCGTACTAGTAGGCTAAACCTCATTACTAGCGGTCTCAATATTCGCAACTCTTGCGTCAATGTGTTTGACTTAAATCCATTCCTCCCAGCTACCAATAAAAACTTAACCAGAGTTTTGATTAAGGACATACCCTTGTCAGTTCATGATGTGAACATCCTGAACGAATTTGAATCTAGGAAGCTTAAGGTGTCTGGAAAGATAATACTTCAGCGTCTAAGAGTGGACGGTAGACTCACAGAGTGCCTTACAGGGGACAGGGTGTTGTTCATTGAAAAACCAGCCCAGCCCCTCCCAAGGTTTGTGTCCTTCGGCTCTTTCAAAGGTAGAGTGTTTCACGCCGATCAACTCCCCAACGACCAGAGCACGGTATGTTCCAATTGCCTAATCAAAGGGCATCATCGCTCCACCTGTTAGAGTGAAGTGATATGTCGCTCTTGCGGCAGACCTGGGCACTATCAGAGAGACTGCACGGCAACGATGAGTGACCCCAACCCCCACCCCAGCATGCCTCGTCCTCCACTTGACGCCTCTACCGAATGCCACAATGATCGAACCGAAATCATCTCAGAAGCCATCTCCGTAGCAACGGCCCCCACCAAACCTCGCGAATCTTCTGCTGGTGCACAACACGATTACGCAATTTCTACAGCAACAACGCCAAGCTGCAACAGAAAGCGCTGTCCTCGGCCCCTCCGACTCGCATACATCGAGCGACGATTCTACCAACGACGGAGACGACGAGAGCGAACCTTCGAAGCATACTCGTACTCGAGATCGGCTTCCATGCAGCAATGATTCGCAAGCGAAGATTACGCGACTCGCAGCCACTACACGCATTTCGCAACAGGATTCATCAAGTACCCTGACACCTAGCAACGAGACGCTTCCATCACCAGAAATCACACATGGAGCTTCTCACAGTGACACAGCGGTGCGAGTTCGACGCAACATCAATGAATTGTAGTACTCTGATATATCAGCAGAGTCACCTTAACTTGTCAGGCATCGCCTAAGATCAGGAAGCACTAACAGTCAGAAAAGGAAACAGCGAAGTACGAAAACAAAATCTAAGAAGAAATGAATGTCATGTCTTCAGTTTTTTGTATGTTAAAGAGTGTTTTGTAACCCACTATCACCCTATTCCATGAAATGTCAGTCTGTCACTTTATTAGTTTAAATGCCCGCGGGCTTAGAAACAAAGACAAAAGAAGTCAAGTATTTCAATGGTTTAAATGTCAAAAAGCAAATGTAATTTTCATCCAAGAAACTTATTTGACATCAGATATAGAAAACACTGTTAAGAATGAATGGCGCGGATCATGTTATTTTTCTCATGGGTCTAATCATTCGTCGGGAGTTGCCATCCTTTTTGATCAGACATTTAATGTAAATACTGTTCATGTAAAGCAAAATGATGGTAGAATGTTGCTTCTAAAAGTAAATATTGATACAATGATCTATACTTTTGTCAATGTGTATGCACCCACACAGAAAACAATTTAGGGAAGGATTTTTTAAGAACTTACAACACACTCTTATTACAAGCGATGTAAAAGAAATTGATTCTAATCTAATATTAGGTGGTGATTGGAACTGTGTAGTAAATGTGCGTTATGATGTTCAAGGTACCAGAAGTAAATTTTATAAAAAGCCACGAAACTTTTGTAAATTGTTAAAACGATATTCCCTGTGTGATATTTGGAGAAGAACAAACCCACTCAGTAGACAATTTACATGGCGAAATTCTTCTCTAAAATTAGCATCAAGACTAGACTATTGGCTTGTAAACAAGAACGTTCAGGTTAAGGTGATCAAAGCAGATATTAGACCGGCAATACGTGCCGACCATAATGCAATATCCCTCAGAATTAGAATAAAAGAAAATAAGACTGGTCCTGGATACTGGAAAATGAACACCAGTATTTTGAGTGATGAAAAATATCTAAATAGTGTGCGTAATATTATAAATATGGTTCAAGAAAAGAACCATTCTTCCTCTGAAATGTGGGAATTGTTGAAAATAAAAATACGTGAGTTTACACAGAAATTCTGTAAAAAGAAAATGGTTAAGAAGACGAACAGAAAAGAAATAATACAGGAAAAGTTAGACTCTCGAAAAACAGATTGATGTAAATAAGAATGATATTGAAATAAAAAAGAACTATGTATCATTAAAATTAGAATTAGAAATAATTTATAAATTTGAATCTAAAGGTGCAGGCGTAAGGGCTAGAGTGAAATGGATATAGGAAGGAGAAAGAAGTACAAAGTATTTCCTTAGCTTGGAAAAAAAGGAACGCTTCTCAAAAGGGAATAACCCATTTATCTTCAATAAATGGGAAAAGAGTACTAAACAAAGAAAATGACATTTTAAAAGAAACAGTGAAATTTTATAGTGCGTTATATACAAATGAAAACCTAGATTATGATCTTATTAAAAATTATGTTCACTCACAAAATATACCACTTCTTAATAGTAATGACAAAAACTCATGTGAAGGTCTGTTAACAATTGCAGAATGTAAACAAGCAATTTTCTCTATGCAGAAAAATAAAGCACCCGGTTCCGATGGAATCCCTGTAGAATTTTATCAGGTGTTTTGGGTTGACCTAAATCACATTCTTATGGGTGCCTTGAATGAGTGTTATGCTAACGAAGCTATGTCAAATACTCAAAGGAAAGGACTCCTTACATTATTGTATAAGAAAGGAGACCGTTTAAGCCTGAAAAATTGGAGGCCTATAACACTCCTGAACTGTGACTACAAAATCATAGCAGCTGTTTTAGCACGTAGGTTACAAAAAGTTATTAAGCATATTATTGACCCTACCCAAACTGGGTATATTAAAGGTCGTCAAGCGGCACACAATATTCGTTTAACAAAAGACATTATTGCATATATGTTGAAGAAAAATGTAACTGGAGCAATTATGATGGTAGATTTCACTAAAGCATTCGATGTTATTGATATGCTTTTTGTAAATAACTGTTTAGAGAAATTGAACTTTGGTCCGTCGTTTCGAAAGTGGGTCGAGGTTCTTTACACAAAATTTCAAGTTCAGTCATTGTAAATGGATGGATATCAGAGACGTTCCCAGTCAAGAGAGGGATTCGTCAAGGCTGCCCCCTTTCAGCATTACTGTTCATTTTGGCAGCTGAATTCATGGCTAATAGAGTTAGGAAAAATAATATCATTCAGAAAATTTGATTTTAAAGGGTGCCACTCTACACTTAAACTTTTACAATATGCTGACGACACCTTATTCTTTGTTAGAAATAAAAACTCTCTAGAGAATATAATAGATGAATTGGACCTTTTTGGGAAAGTCGCAGGCCCGAAATTAAATAAAGATAAAACTGTTCTTTTCTGGATTGGAGATGTCAAGAGAAGGTGGTCTCTCTTCGACCTTGATCTGTGTTGGTCAACAGAACCTGTACAGTACTTAGGGTATTTTTTATCTGCAGACTTATATTATGCTACAAAATTGAGTTGGGAAAATAAATTGACCAAACTACAGAAACTCCTGGATAACTGGAGAAGCAGAAACCTCACAATATTTGGAAGAATCATTGTTGTTAAATCACTGTCTTTAAGTATAATAGTTCATTTAATGATGGTAGATACGATTCCACCAAAGTGTCTGCAGAAACTGAATAAATTAGTTTTCAATTTTATTTGGAAATCCAAAATCGACAATGTAAAAAGATCCATTCCTACTCAAAATTATAGCCAAGGGGGATTACGTATGGATAATACTGAGAAACAGATACTGAGTTGTCGTTTAAGATGGCTTGGTAGATTATTGGATGACAGTAAAGGTCCATTGAAAGATATGTGTAATTATTGGTGGCTCAGTGGTTAGAGCACCCGCCTCATGAACGGGAGGTCGTGGGTTCGAACCCCGGCCGAGTCATACCAAAGACTTATAACAATGGGACCTTCTGCCTTCTAGCTAGGCGCTCAGCATATTAGATTGGAGAAGGTTAGTAATAACATATTATGTTATGCAGGGCCCGCTGGAAGAGCAGTTTCATAACTGAAGTGGCTACCCTGGGTAAATAAAACGTTATTATTATATTATTATTGGTTTGATTTGCTCGGTGGTGTAAATCTTCTGTTAAACTGTAACTATGACCATAAATTATTCGATGTCCAGAAATCGCAACTCCCTGATTTCTATCTAGAAATATTACAAGCCTGGAATTATGTGAAAGGTTTTACTTGTAGTGAAAATTATTCTGTACAAGATACATTTTTTCATAAGCAAATAGTATGGCATAACAAGGATATTGTTTTTAATACGAAGTCTTTGTTTTACGCAGATTGGTTTGGTTGTGGAATAATTTATCTAAAGGACCTCTTTGAAGAAAGACATTTTTTGTCTATTAAAGACCTGTCAGTACGCCTTGAGACAAAAAAAGCAAGCAAAATCTTTTATTCGATTATACTAAATTGAAGAAAGCTATCCCAAAGATATGGTTCAGTGATCTTACCAAGGAAGAAACTGAACCAGTATATTCACCCTCTTGGAATTCCTTATTTTAAATTTGGAAGAGTGTCCTTACCTATCAGTGACGTAAGCAGCAAACGTTTCTACAACCTGATATCTTTGAAACATACATTCAACAACAACAGGTGATGTCTTTTTTGGGAAAATATACTACAAAGAAATGTTGACTGGTATTCCGTGTTCAAAAGGAATTTAACATATACAAGGGAACATCGTTTTAAAGGGAGTTCAATCTTAAATTGCTGTACACTATACTACCTATTAGAAACAATCTTTACAAATGGGGATTAGCAGACGACAGATAATGTCCCAAGTGCCATGTCATAGAGGACATAGTGCATGTGTTTATCGAATGTGAACAGAATAAGAATTTCTTTGATTATATCAAACATGTTGTGAAGTACACTTTAAATATTGATTTTGTCATGGATATCTCCTGTTTACTTAAGATTAATATTGACAGAGAGATAGACGTTATAACAAGGATCGCATTATGGTGTATATACAAAATGTTAGTCACCCGGAATAAGTATGGATTTAATGAAAACCGTTTCAAACTAAGATACGTATTTGAAAGAGAAATCAAAAACAGAATTGTTGTAAATCAGGAGCTTAAAAAGCCAGATCAGAGGCCAAAGAAACTGTTACAAGTACCTTAGATGAAAAGTAGCAAAATATTGTATAGTTGATAAAAAATATGTGATCTCTATTGATAACATTGTGCGTCAATTGTATTTGTTCTCACAACTTTATTTTGATGTTTGAATGTAAATAAACACCTCATTAGAGGCACACACAAACAAAAAAAAAAACATTCATTCCGTTTCAACTTATCAGCCCGGGGATGGAAACAGAAGCTGATTTTCTCACAAAAGTATTAGCATTTCGTGTGGTTTTATGCAAAGTGTAATCACCTTTCATAAAACAAAGGTTGCATGGTCATCCGGATACTTTTGCTCAAAGCACAAGATGTGCGGATTATTTTGTTTATCTCAAAAACCTTTAGAAAGAAAATGAAATACTGATGCAGTGATGATTGAAGATTAAAATCCTGTTGCAGTAATATATCACAATTTGTACAGTTTTGCAAGCTAGGGCCCTCCCTCCATGACTCTCTTGAAATATCAAACTTCGATGTTTAGTACATGAATATTCAAATAGGAAATCCTGCTCTATTAGCCACGATGGTAGATATGTTGATAAAAGACCACTGATATATGTTTGATATTTGAGTGATGTTAGCCAAGGCACGGCACTTGTGTGCTTAAGGAGGGTATGATAGGATGCAAATATGATTGTGGTTTGGATGAAAATGGCTGGAATACTCCCTTTGGAGTGACGAGTGTGTATTTAAATTTAGAATTGTAAATTTCATACAGAGACTGGTGTAATAATACACTATATCATGCTTTGAATATAGTTACTTTAACTAGAAAGGCTCTGAAATCGAGAAATTGTAAAAATATTAATAAAATGCTCCTATGAAGTGGAGAGTGTTTATTTTTAATGTAGGATTGTAAGTGTCATCCACGTCACCAAAGTAATACAATGTATCATGCTTTAAGGTTAGGTTTAGGATTGGGGTTAAAGTTGCATTTAATAGCACAGTGCTGGGTCTGGAGGTGAAGTGCGGAATTCAGTTTGTAGTAAATTGATTACAGACCAATTGTCACATGATCGTGTGTGAAATTGTAGATGAGGGCATTAATGTTCTCGAAACCCCTAAGAGTAGAGCCAACAAATTTGTTTTACCATGCATATCAGGCATAGGCCTATTTCTAAAAAAAGACGTTTAATACATACAATATATAAGTTCATTTATCTATTTGCCAATGGGTCCCTCTTCTGTCTGGTTATGCCTCTGTGATGTCAGCCATTCTAAACTGGAAGTTACTGAGGTGCGATGGCTCAGTGGTAGAGCAGTGTGTTTAAAACCAAGTAAATATACAAATGTCCTTTGTTAAGTTAGTAATCCTCATTGCCAAGTCAATCAGAGAGGGCTTAAAGCTATCAGTCCCCTGGCTGCTTAATTACTAGACAAGATTATTTGTCGAATGTACGCCCGAGCAAAATGTGTGCATGTATTGTGTGCACGTCCGATCTACAGTCGCTCGTATCGCACGGATCATAGCAAGTGTACAACAACTACGAAGTCAGCTCAGTAAGTGGGATACTTACTTACTTAATTATAGCAGACAGGTAAAACAAAAAAATCAAACCAAGCCAAGCATCATTTTTCAACTGAGCCTTTGTGAATTTAAACTCTTGCCAACTTCGTACTGCTGAGCCGGACAAGAGAGGATCTGCAAAATTATGACCCGATATTAATGTGTAGGATATTGGTAAATGTCAATTGTTCTCAGAAGACATGTGTGATTGTTGTGGCCCAGGCGCGGATCCACGTGGGAGAGGGGGGGGGGGGGCGTCGGTCCCGCCCCCTGGCTCCCAAAACAGGTAAAAAACTTTAATTTTACAGTAAAAAGAGACCAAGAGAAAATGATGAGGGAGAATCCGTCCCACTCCCACCACGCGTGTCATGACATCTATGCCATCCCCAGAACCTTGCGGATCCTAGGTCGCCCATTTCCTCCTGCCTTGGACTACTATCATGAGCCGATCGAGCAAACGCCCTCCTTCTTTCCGACTTGCCACACTCCTCCCCAGAAACCAGGGATACATGGTCATGTAGCTTGAATGCTTCTGCATGCTGTGTCTTGGACTTGGACACAACCAGGAGGAATTGATGAGGAGATAAAACCCCTTCCAATCAGAATACATCCATTGTAATAACCTAAGGTAACCAATATCTCCTTTTTCCTGTCTTGGACTGAGGCACAACCAGGAAAGTTTGACAGCAGCGATTCAGCCCCACCAACCCCCTCCCATCAGACCAAGAAGTTACTGGTAACTTCTTGATCAGACGTACCACACCCTTCCTTGAACATAGGGAGACAAGCGTTGTCCATGTCCTAAAATAGACTATGAGACCACTGCATTAATCTGCTACACTTGAAATCTTTGCCTAAACTACCTTTCCTTCAAATATACCTGGAATTTGTAATGAATGTATAGCGGTAATCCAGGGAATCGAAAGTGATATGTAGTAATAGATTCAGGAAGTAGAGTTTACATTGACGTCTTCATATAATTTACATAGGTGAGATAGAAGCAAATTTCATCTCTCTGTGGGATTTTCTAGAAGTCAAACAAAGAGCAGAGGGCAGAATAACACCCCGTCATTGCTGATTACAATTCTAGCCATAGTCCATTCATCAACGCATAGGGACACTGTACGTGGCAGTGATATGCTCTATAAAAGCATTGTAATATTATTGATATTGTAATATTATTGATATAGTAGTTAATGAAATTTATGTGAGAACCAAAGTACATTAGAAATTGAATGCCTCTGTCACTGAGGGCTGAAAGCATTATGTTTTCGGATTGTCTGTCTGTATATATATCCGTCTGTCTGTCCCGCTGTTCATTACTGTGGTTACTGTGATAACTTGGGAACTATTGAATGGATGTTAACCAAACTTGGATGGAGGATGTATGAGCAGCGAAGGATGAAGTGATTAGATATTTTGTGGAAGAGATCAAAGTTCGAAGGTCATAGGGTTGTAAAAGTACTAAAAAATAAAATATCTTGTTTATACCGCAATGACAGGAAAAGCATTGAAGCAATTCAAACCAAACTTGGATGAAACATGTATGAGCATGCAGGGATGAACTGATTAAATCTTGGGTTTAAGAGATCAAAGGTCACAGGTCATAAAAGTGTTACAAAGTCCAAAAAGTCCAATTGTAATATTATTGATATAGTAGTTAATGAAATTTATGTGAGAACCAAAGTACATTAGAAATTGAATGCCTCTGTCACTGAGGGCTGAAAGCATTATGTTTTCGGATTGTCTGTCTGTATATCTATCCGTCTGTCTGTCCCGCTGTTCATTACTGTGGTTACTGTGATAACTTGGGAACTATTGAATGGATGTTAAAGGGATTGGATCGCCAGTTTCCATGTGCAGAAGGCCATAATTCGCTGACACCAGACTTGGTGGAAATACCATTAATGGGGGTACAAATTTGCACACAGCAAACCCATAGTCCAGTCAAGAATTACCCCCTAATCTCTCGGAGTGCTCGAGAGTCTTCGGCAAATCAAAGCATTACATAAGGTCCAATGGTCATAAAACTCAAGGCTAACCCTGGTGATTGACAACACCTGTTATTGGGTAAACACCCGAACGGTGTCGAATTCCCCATGAGAGCCGACTACTCAGTGACTTTAACCAAACTTGGATGGAGGATGTATGAGCAGCGAAGGATGAAGTGATTAGATATTTTGTGGAAGAGGTCAAAGTTCGAAGGTCATAGGGTTGTAAAAGTACTAAAAAATAAAATATCTTGTTTATACCGCAATGACAGGAAAAGCAATGAAGCAATTCAAACCAAACTTGGATGAAACATGTATGAGCATGCAGGGATGAACTGATTAAATCTTGGGTTTAAGAGATCAAAGGTCACAGGTCATAAAAGTGTTACAAAGTCCAAAAAAATTCGTATTACCGTGATAATTGAACAAAATTTGAACCAATGTTGACCAAACTGAGCTCAAGTATGTAAAACAACTTAGGAAATTAAATGATAAGCATTTGGGTCTGTGAGGTCAGATATGTTGAAGGTCACAGGATCATTGATCAATGAATTTACATGTAGGCGGAGGGATATTAGAGCGCAGTCTTATTTATATTGTTTATGTTTATTGTTTGTATGATATCAACAGTGTTTGCAATTACTTTTTTGAAGAGTAAAAGTGATGACGCTGTTGGCAAATGATTCGCACTACCAAAGAGTAGGAGGTGTTTTAAAATTTTGTATATGTGTTTTTTCCCATACTTTCCCTTTTATATTTTGAAACCAATGCAAGCTCAAGGACTTTCTATTTTAATTGTGCACATTTATAGCAGAAACTAAACCAAAGTCATTCAATTTATGAAATATTATTCATATGATGTTGTAGAATGCTTTCCTCTTTGTCGTTATAGAAGAAGTACCATTTCTGTAGATAGAAGTAGTCTTGTTGTACAGTCTGTAATGAAATATTACCCAGTAGCTGATATACGTATACGTGTACATAAATAGTTTTAAAAGAAATACACAGCATGAAAGTGATAGCATGCTTTAGTTAGTATATTGAAAATTTATATGATCATACTGCTACCCTGAGAGCCAAAAGGGCATTAACTAATTTGTTGTCAACACAGCTAATTCCCTTCTGTCTCTCACCAGACCATATTAGGGTTACATGTAGATGTTGATGGGCAGGATTTACCTTTATGGAAATCTTGAATTCTGCCTATTAATATACATGTACACAGTTGCCTATGAAACTGTACATGTATTTTGTGAGAAACTATCATAAAGCAATTTTATACAACTCACTCCTAGATCCTAATCAAATGATTGGTCAGACGCAGTCATGTGTGATTAATTTACTGAGACGATCACACGTTTTTTGTGAAATGAAATTTCAGAATTTGACATACCGGGTTCTACTTTTTTGCCACCACCAGAATTCTTCAGTGTAAATCAAGGGCTGTATTTCAAAATGTTTGGGGTAAAGTACATCAGAGAAATGCCCAGAAGTTTATGTTCATGATATCACACAATTCATTAAGATATATTGTACAATCTAGCGCAGTACAACATCTGTGGCTTACACACGAGCAGACAGAAATAAAATCATGTTTCTTATTCATATCATCACAATTCAACTTTCACATAAAAACTATGGATCCAAACTAGGCTTTGTGGCAATATATCCTCAATTCTCAATAAAGCAACTACAGTATTTGGCCATAGAGGGCAGCACTGGCCATGGGTTATTTGGCAAAGACATTTCCGGTTCCCTTACAAATAAAATAGGCCGAGGACTGAAAGTCTGATGGAAATTATAGTTTCGGAAATAATAAACTGCAAGTTACAGATTATTAAGGTGCCTACATGGACCTCATCAAATCATCAGGGAGTTCATGACACATTAACAATTATTATGAAATAAGGAATTAAGTTGACACTACTTTACATTGTCGATGGAAGCCGGAAGGAACCTTGTCTTATTTTCTTCCCCAGTATTGGATCAGTGCATCTGCTGACCGGCGCAGTATTGGAGGAAGGTCGCCATCTACTGTCGAACATTGTATCTGCGGTAGGGTTATTTAGGGGAACATTCATACTACCTCCTTTAATTCTGGACAACCTGTGAAATTTCTACCGTATCAAGCCAGTGATTTTTATAAAATACTCCTCTTTAATATAATTGATAATTCCCTTCACCTTAAATTGTTTTTCACAGTACATTTAAAATACAAAGGGGACATTTTTGAGGGGGGTGGTGGGACATGTAAATGGAGCATTTCGAAAAATCAATCAACGTATGTTCTTGAAAGAATTGCCACCTATTTGTCATAGAAATTCATACTTGTAGATACACGTATGTACATTATATTGTGTGATTACTACGTGTACGTTCTTATCTACTCATCTTTTATTGCGATTTTTCTTGATGGTCAAAGAGAGGGGAATTATGTATGATGTAAAATTAAGCCAACTGCTTTGGTTCTTTCATTGTTGGGGAAATACAATTTCCCACGTGGTGCTATTAAATACTTAAAATATAATTATGTGTATTTGATTGACCGACTGTACATCACCTATATGCAATTTATGTGAAGTATATGTACATATATAGGTTTACATTTTGTACAATGTTATATACCCCAGTAATGCATTTTAAGCACTGATGATGTCATTGGATATGTATACATATACCTGATAACTTTGTAGCACCTCTTAGATAGTATTCGATCACGATGCCTAGAATCACCATTACGTATGACCTCAGATAACCTCTGACCTCTGTTTTTATAGTTACCACACTTATCAAAGATCAATTCAGAGTTACCTCATTTTCCTACATAGTGAAGGAGTGCTATCCTTCTTGAAATAAAGAAACAGATAAGAAATTTTGCACAAATTTCATTGTAGTGTTGTAATAAAGACTATTTCCAATAGTTTTTGCACGTATAATATTATAGTCTGTTTGAAGCCAAAAGAGCCTTAACATGTATCATTTAACACAGGGTTGATGCCATTGTGGCTTCAGATAATATATTCAAGAAATGTAGACCTATATGTATCTCAATAACTAAAACTACATACAAACCATTGCTGTCTTTAGTTTTGTTCTGAGCCATTTCCGTCACTAGGTTGACATTTTAGTAGAAACCTCTTCCTTATATCAGAATGAGTGTCTTGTGATATTACTCTTTTAATGGTGACAATGATGACTTTTTATAGCAATATTACTTGAACGTACACAATTTCCACTTTCATGTCTTTTGTCTGTTTTTTTTAATACCTTACTCTTGTCATCTTTTTGAAATGCGGAAACATACTTTGGAGGGTTTGTGATATTATTAAATCCCTTGATGCTATTGAGTTTAAATCAAATTAAATCACAATGTCAGGTAGCCAACTCATGCTGCATTTGAATTACATTACACATTATCTAGCGAGTGAGGCGAATCAGGAATATGTGGAATTCCATTTCCAAACTGAAATTTTATATAAATGTAGTACAAAAGCTACTTTTGTAGACAAATTGGCCTTTTTCAATCAGTGAAAAGGCTGAAATATCTGTGAGAGAAAGCATGTTTATCATATTTTTGGTGCAAATATTTTGTTATTTCACATTTTATAGGAAGATTGACATTATTTGAATGTACAATCATTGAAGATAATGTGGAAACTCGATTACTTTCAAATCATATTCTTTAGAAAGAGATCAGTTTTAAAGAAACACATTTTCTTTCGTGCTGTTTTTAGGTAAGTCTTGCTTTGATTGAATTCACTTAAGAAATCTACTTTAGAGGGATTTCAATACCCTATTGCAATGCCTAAAGAAATCTTGTGTGGTTTGTGTAATAAGTCATCGACATGTTCATCCATTTCAATTGGTGGGGCACAAGGTGATTTTCCTTAATTTGATTTTTAAAAAAAACCTTTTTCAGTCGAGTTTTTTATTTGATCATTTAGTTCTTGCATTTGTGAAACAAAGTATGCTTTGATACTATTTGTATGGTATGATAAATCTAGTTTGTATATTTTTACCCCGTTTTGCAATGATGCCAAAAATACTTTGGCAATCTAATTTATTAGATGTAATGTACATGTAAATCCATATTTTCAAAGTAGGACTATACATTTAGAATTGCCTATATTCGACTGCTGTGTCCTCACATTGTTGCTGAACACTCCTTCAAATGAAATGTCGATTTGAAAAGTAAAAATTATATCAAAAAAGAGATATATATTTTTTGTTATGATGATTATAATGTGCGTTGATAGAAAGCCATGTCCGTGTCAATATATTACCACAGATAGTAATTATCATAATTTTAAAATATGTCAGCTGTGACGATGAAATCTTTCACGGATTAGTCAGCCAATGGCTATGTAATCATAAACTGTTATTGTTAGTAACTTTTTATTTCAGGTAAGCAGATTTTGGTGTTGAGGAAATAAGTGTTTTGCATCATTCTGTTACCCAGAGTGTGTACTATTTATATGTCCATTTCACTTGAAAATTTATTGTTATTTTGTATAAGTTGAGTTTATTTCCCGGTGTTTTAAATGTGTGCAACACTCGGTATATGACATAATGCAGTTCAAATTTATACCACGATACTTTTATATATCTTAATATAGTGTTGAGTAAACAGATGACATACAAGTCATGTAGTAAGTAAACAAAAAGTACACCATATTTCGATTAAAAACGTTATATTTTTCACCAAGCTTATTTTGTGGATGGTTTGGAGGTAATTTTAAATCAAACAACTGAGTTTCCTTCAATAATAATAAGAATAGTTGCAATTAATATAGCGCCCCTATAGCACTTTGAGGTGCCATCCAAACAGAAACAGTGTGAGTTTAGTGAATGCGTATGGTTTTAGAATAGATATGTATCAAAAAATGTTTGAATTTGTTCTCCTGTTGGTGATGATTTGAATTGAGGAAGAAGCCTGTTCTAGAGCTTGGAAGCATCTAGTAAATCTAGAAGATTATTGACTGGTTGAATGAAGAACGTGAATGAGAACGTCTCACAAGAAACTGCCTGTTCTATCTGTCTCCGTCCGTCTTTTTTTCTGTCCAGCGAACGAACCATACAAGTGAATACCGGTAGCCTGATGAAGCTTATCATACCTAAAACATACATATACATGTATATTACATAACATATGGGTAGATGGTGGGGGGGGGGGATGATGAATAAAGGACAGTGCTAAATTTTAATTTTACCTAGTTTATCCAGAACCACGGACAGACAGATATCACTTTAAAACTGAATATTTCGCAGAACTCTCCATGTATTCTGATACATGAAGCAGCTACGTTACAGAAGAAATGAACAATTACTATACTGGTGTGTTATTTCTTGATCAATATGTGCGTAATTACTTTGTAGTTTGAAAACAAAATATTGTACTGCACGGACTGATCAGTCTTTAAGCTTAAAATGTCTCTCTCATCACACTCCTATCTACATAGTTTAAATCATTTTCGTCTGTATATATGACGTGTCCGTATAAAGGTGAAAGTAAAAGAGACAGAAAACAGACAGAAAGGTCGAAAGGAGAGTGAAAATGCGTATGAAAAATTAAGGAGGTAGAAAGTGGCAATGTCTGTGTATCTTTGTGTTCGCGTATGCGGGTGTTTGAGTGTATGTGTGATAGAGAGAGGGAGAGAGAGAAGGTGAGAGAGAGGGATAGAGGGGGAGAAAGCAATTTGAAGTAAAAGATGTGTAGAAGGAAACATGGAAATGATGGTTGAAAGAGAAAGGGGAGGAGCTTGAGAATGAAGTAGATCAAGAGAGAGAAAGAGAAAGAGAGAGAGGGAGAGAGAAGGGGATGTAGAGAGAGAGAGCGAGAGAGAGAGAAAGAGACAGGGGGAAGGGGTGGGGGAGTCTGCTACAAGTACATAAATTAACAAAGACATGCGACAGATTAATGCAGAGTATTATTTAATGAGCCAATAACTACGCCTTAGTACATACTTTGAGAGGAAACTTGAAGTAAGGTGGACAAGGTATTTTATAATTGGTTTAAAGTAACCTTTAAATCAGGTAAGGAATGTAAAGTAATAAATACATTTAAATATGTATTAGAAAAAATGAATGGTGAAACATTTAGTTATGCAATAAGTGAAGATTTTTCAGAAAATATAGCAAATCGAACGAAGAAAAACACACCTCTCAACATGAAGGTCTTGTTCTTGAAAGGGGGCCAAATTAAATCATGACCTAACTTACTCTCTAGATACAGGAGTGAAAATCCATTTAGAGTAGTTGAATTCACTCTCAATAGAGTACTACAAACCACTACATTGGAGTAGATTCCTTTATATTTCGGAGTGGATTCAACTCTTAATGCAGTGATCGCTGATATGACTCGTAAAAGAATGGATTTCCACTCCTCTGTTTTAAATGGAGTAGTCCCCTGATGAAGGGAGCACAAAGAATATATTTCATCATTGTGTATACATTATTTACTGTGTGACAAAACGAATGCATGCATTTAGACTTAGGTAGAGGCAAAAGGATGGCTTATTGCACGATAGCTGTTTTTTACGTCAATAATTTGGTTGATCAATAGTACGGGATGAAGAGATTGCCAATCCAAAAATCAGTGTAGGTGTTCAACTAGGAATTTTATTTAACCCCCGGCCCCCCCCCCCCCCCCCCCCCACTCAGAGGTCGGAATGACCGCATGCGTGTTGCCAAAATGTCCGGTAAAGGGGTACTTTTCGTGCGACAAAGTCCGGCCCGAGAATTGTAAAAAAAGGGGTGTATTTGACTTTTCACCCGGAGATTTCTTTAAAAAGGGGGTGTTTTTTCTTTTTTTCTCTCATCTCTTTGGACTCCTGAAAAATTATTCCGAATTAAGGGGGGGTACATTAAGCATTTTTCCTGATTTAGGGGGGTCTCCAAGGCAGGAAAATCCCGCGAAATGCCCGCGAAAGGGGCGTTCGGAAATATTAGCAGTCCTCAGATAGGGGGTGCTTTCAAAAAGAGGGAACGAGCATATGCGTACCTTAAATAACATTGAGTGGGGGGGGGGGGCCGGGGTTTAACTACGGCTAAATGTTAGGTCACATTAAAAAATACCGGCCAAAGAAATAGTGTGGTAATAATAACAGTTGATGAATAGATCAATAGCCAAAAATATGATGCTTAAATATTGTCACCTCAGGTTCCGGAGGCACAGTAATAAAACCAAGGTTTCTCGACATGAATTATTCGATGTTGACTAAAAGGATAATGAAGTACAAACCAGTATTATGGTGAGAGTAGGCCTATGCTTAAGACACGAGCTCAACGAGACATAATTATCAGATGGATTTTATCACTAGGTGAATGGAAGACATCTTTGTTCATGAATAATCTTAAAATACATTACATGTTTGATAACATATTCATTTTCTTTTCGATTCCAATGAGAGTTGACAAAAAAAGATAGACTTGACGTCAGATAATGGTGAGAAAAATAGAACCCATCATATTGCACCGAAGTAAACACATATCAAAAGGAAAACCATTTTACCTTCAATTTCAATTTCTATATCTAAAAGATCTACATGCAACACGAGCTCACAGAATCTCGAGAAATCAACCCAGAGCAATTTCAATAGCCCTGAGCGTCACCTTAGAGTGTACGAACATCACAATGACGTTATTACAAAATCTGAAAGTGTTCTCGAAAGGTGATATTGAATTAATTTCTCGAAAGTCTTTGCGATCGAGTTATACTTAACAGAAGCAAAACAAAACAAGAAAGAACAACATTGTGACTTTTATAGTCCTATACGCACTGCTAATACCAACAAAATGAGCCAATTAAATATTTATCTTCTATGATGAAAAGCAACAATTAAGAGAGATTCTGCCATACATTAAAATGGACAATGGAACAAACTAGATAATTGAGTTAACCTTTACAAATATTAAATGAAAGAACAAAAAAGAAGAACAAACTAATTTTGAGAAGATCTGTCTAGAAATATATGGGTTAGCATAGAACAAATACTCATTCAGGTGTATATGCATTCATTTTAAGGCTCCCTACTTCCAGCTAAAGGTACTATTCTAAATTTCTGTTTGGCTATCACACAAAATCACAGTTTTATGGACAAACAAATGAAACAAAGCACATGTCACCGTCTCAAATTTGTCAAACTAGACTGCAACATTACAAATAATAAATGAAAGAAGAAAAAAATAATTTAAAACGTAGTTTGATAAGATCTGTCTAGAAATGTATGGGAAAGCATAGAACACATACCAATACAAGTGTCTATTCATTAATTTTAGGCTTCGTACTTCTAGCTAAAGGTATCTTTTCTATTTATGTTTGACTCGCACACAAACAAGGATTACGGGCAAAAAGAAGAAGAAACACTCATGAATTTTAGATCACCAATAAGATATCCTTCATCAAGAGGCTGCATTAATTAAAAATCAAAGCAGTTATCTTCATGTTTGAATCCAAACGTTTCCCTATTTCAGAGGTTTCTTTATCAACACAAGTTCGGGGATAAACAACGAATATTAAAAATGATTCCGTGCAAAGAGAAGCTATGGCACTTTAAAATTATACTTGTAAGTTTACTCCAATCAAAGGGATTTCTTCTTCTTCTCCTTCTTCTTGTTGTTGTTTGCTCTCTCTCTTCATCCGTTATTAGTCCAGCTCAATAACGCCCACTCTGCGATAGCCAATCTGCTCGGGGCGAGGACGACGCATGCGCACCTTCATCAGCGCGTTGACGACAGTAAGAGCGATAAGAACACAGAGGGCACTCACAGCCACGATCATCAAAGGGTCATGAGATTCGGGTCCTGGAGAGTGAACGAAAAATTAACATGATATTAATAACAACAAAGACAAGCATAATAATAATGATAACAATAATAGCCCTAATACGAACGATATAAAAATACCGGGACATATACCTACATTTATACTACGCAAACATCGCACCGACAAATGTTGAACTTTAACATGCTCTATGGTACATTCTTAAGCATTTCTGAATGAATAAACTGAACATTGATGTGATTCTTATAAAGGGAAAGGGGGGAATGTGCGCCCCACAACCCCTGGATCCGCCCCTGGAAGTGGTGGGTCCGCACTAGTCGACCTCAACCATGGACTATAGGTCCATGCCTCAACCCACCTTCCTCATATTAACTGCGCGAAATCTAATTTTAATTGTCGATTGTAAACAAACAACCCTCGTGGGAGTTCGCAGATACCCCGAATGCCAAGTGAAACATCCGCACGGTCAACTTACGCTTCCCTCTTGTCGTGTTAGCACGCCACTTTCTGGATAAATCCAGGAGTAAATCGGTCGACGTTAAGGTCGGCGTAACAAACACGGTTACCGCTCAAACGATCACTACGCCGACCTTTTACGCCGAATTCACCATATTTTATGCCGACTAGCTCTAAACACGACCCGTATGCCATCACAAATCGCCATCGTGTGAACACGGCTTTAGTTGTGCGTTACAGGTGAATAGGGACCTTTTGTAATATAATCAAAATTAAAGCACAAATATTTTCAAATATCCTCAATACAAATTATTTTTTGAAACAAATAGTAGCATTTCAATAGTTATAATGCGAATTGCATACATTCTGTGTTGTTAAATAGGACAAACCATGTTTGTCCTACCTAGCAACAATTCTATTATGAAAATGATCTCTTCGTACACGAAGTATACACGATCAATTATATCCCTCATAATTTGTCAGATGACCCGTGGTAAATTATGAATTGAAGGAGGGGGTCGATAACTGAATTAGAGGATATATACGGATAAGATTGAAATAGACAAACATAATAACACAAATCCAAACATTCAACCGAAAACCTGGGTCGACTGGTCATCCGAAGGAAATCATTGAACCTTTGCTACACATACCACTCAGCGCGCGGCTTGGCGTGCAGAAAACTTGACTCGTTGTAAGCTGCTTGCATTAGCCGCGTTCACACGATGGTAATTTTGGTGGGCGTAAAGGTCGTGTTTAGTGCTTGTCGGCGTAAGTATGGTAAGGTCGGCGTATAGGGAACGATAGTCGTGTAACCTACGCCGACCTTTACGCCGACTGGTTTTTCTCCTTTATTTCTCCAGGAGTAACACGATAACACGACTAAAATGTAGCGTAAGTTGACCGTGTGGATGCTCTAACTTGGCACTCGGAGTATCTGCGACCTTTCACAAGGGTTGTTGGTTTACAATCGAAAATGAACATTAGATCCCGAGCGGTTTAGATGCGGAAGCTGGGTTGCGGTCAACTAGTGCGGGCAGAAAATACGCTGAGTAAAGACTGCATCGGTGGAAGGTCGTGTCAACTTAATCATGGCAAGTTGGTGCGAGTGAGAGCATATGGACAACTATTGGTTTAAGTCAAATATGTGTGGAATATGTATTACTGCAGGGAAAAACTTACGCCGACTAGGAAGCCCCTTGGACATGACTATTGTCTTGTATTGTTCGTTGCTTAATGTGACATGAATTCCTTTGCATTTTTGGTAATGTCGGATGTCGCCTAATTATAATGAACCATGAACATACAGGACATTATTCTTGTCAGCATTATTTACTCTACGGATACTACTCACCGTCATCAACGCTATCAAGCAACATAGCCCTTTGGGTGCGCGAGGCATCGGAGAGCGGTCCGTTCGTGATGGTGTGAGGTTTTGATCGTGAGCCTGTCGGTTGCAGACTTCGACGAGATCGGGCTAGGCATCCCTGAGCACAGCGAGAGCCCGAGTCGTTGTTGTCACAGATCAGGATTGAGCAGTGGACGTAAACCTGTTTTTGAAAGAGGACGGAGTTAGTTAAATGGTGAAAAATAAATTTAAAGCATCTTTACGACATGAAAGATGGTTTAACGCTAATGATAAGTTGTCGTAAGTTATAACAAAGTCCCACATTTCGAATGTAATGCAAACTGCACGCTGCACAATCTGACTACGATCCGATTCGGACTCAGTAATAAAAAAAATCATTGGATTTGAATTTTCATGTGAATCATTTCTTGTTATATGATCGGAATAGTTATGTGATTAATAAAATCTAAATTTAAACAAATTCCAAGCCTTCTTGGAAAGAGACCAGCTAAATCGGCTCAGTATTGTAGTGACGTCAGTAATGCGATTGTCTAAATACACTAACATTCCGATTGGTTAGTATTCTGATCATTATTTAGAACCTAAATCAGGAAGATGGTGTTTAATTAGATTGCAATATCCAATGTGATTGCCATTTCTTTGAAAATCAGATCACAGGAGGATCTTATAAATTTACGGTGGTTTTGGGATTTTTTAGTTGTCATTTTTTTTTTTTTTTTTTCCCTCAATAACACTAGGAGGGTCTTATAGTGTGAAGTGGTTCTAAGGCTTGCATAACGTCTATAATCCCTATCATGCAGTAGGCCTACTCAACCGAAAGCTTCATACCTTTTTAACACCGATAAGACCGACGCCGGACCGACTACAGACCGCACAAAACTAACAAAAAACGTCTATGTTCAAGAATCAGCCGTTTTGAAATCGGTCTAAATTCGGTTTGTCGGTGTGACTGAAGTATCAGCCTCTTGTATGGGATGTTGTTCCGCTAGAGACATGCAATATATATACAGGTCCCTAGTTACATTGAGCTACGTCTTGCTCTAATGATTGCCTCGACCTACGTGTAGGCCTATGTGTATGGGGACGGATGGCAAATGTAGTTTTCTTAGAGGATTCCTCATACCATACAGACGGTTATTTTTTCATTGCAGAAAAAACTCACTCATAGAACCCACCCGTATGTTGTGCTTTGTGATTTTCAATAGCGGTCGGTCCATCATTGAGACTTTCAATGTCTACGCCGGAAAAAGCCGGGGAAAAATCACCAAGAATTAGTTTTTAACAAAATATAGGATGATCATAATATGTAATGTCAATACGAATCCATCAACTAGATCTTTATCACCTTCATCAAGAGGAAATTTAGGGATTTTGTTTGGTACCAAGGATTGTGCTTGTATATGAAATCAACGAGAACGCGCTCTTGCATATGGTCAGAAGTCGCTATGGCACTGTGTGAATAGTAGCCCCACCCAAGCACTTGAGCGAAATGTTGTCACCGTAACCATGATAACCCTGGTCGAAGTCCCCTCCCCCAGTCTCCGAACTAATAACACAGATAAACACATACCGGTGAAAAACCTATTTCCTAATGTACTAATAATTCTTAATTTCAATATATTATTCAAAACCCTAAAGGAATTTTTAGCATGCAATGCCAATTCGATTCAATATTTTTTTGCACTGTAATTTTGCATTCAGAAATTTTGTGATGACTCTCACAACTGGCATATGAAAGACTGCGCCAGTTGCTGACGTATTCCTACGTCAGTAGAGCTTAGAATAAAGCCCCAGTTGCCTATGAGGTTTCATTTCGATTGCGTTATTACCTGCGCTTCTGCGCTAATTAATCGAGCCTGTGGTTAAGTCAAGTAGTCCATGCTTTCGTTTGCACTCATTGTATGCACCGTTCGGAGCAACTTTATAAAACCCCACCAGACATCCGTATGTTACCTAACGCTCCATAAATGAAGCTAAATCTGAAGACTTTAAGTTTCCTAAGTAACGCTAAACCTAATCCTAACCCTAACCCTAGGTCTTCGACGTTTATGAACATAAACTCTATTGGTGGGGGTATCCCACATGCCGCATCAGAGACCGCACTAATCACTAACGCAGTACTACGTCAATAAATGACGCATCGGCTGTAACGGAGACGAGAGGTACAAAGGGCCATTGTAGACACTCACCTTGTCGTAATCGCCAATAAACGTGAAAGCATCGATACTGAATCCCTTGAAAGTTGGCGAGGCCCAATTGAAGATGACTGTTGTGCTGTCCACGGCACATCTACAAAACACAAATACATTTATCAAAAATAACTTGGCTTTCGTGATGATATACGTAGTGCATTTATAAAGCTTTAGGGTAATGTAGGAGCGGACTAGGACTGAAATTCGGTTGAGAATTTCGATGCGACATGCCCAATCGACCTTTAGGATACATATCAACCGGCCATCAGAGCACAACTCGACAGGGCTTCAAGACATCATATCAAGCGACCTGTAGGGGGAAACTCCCCAAAGCCAGTCCGCCCCTTTGGAATGACACAGTCGATGTCCTTAAATGAGAGGGGATGTATTGCTCTTACTTGATGGACGAAATGTAAGAATCTGCAAGCCCCCCCCCAAAAAAAATAATAAGAAGAAGGAATCATTGACAACAGGAAAAAGAGGAAACCCGAGTCCATAGAAAATATAGGGAAGGTAAGCCTCAATCGGTATATTCCACTAAAGAATCATCAGGATCAGATTAAAAACAGAGTAAGCAAAGGTAGAAAAAAAATAGTCTACCCATTCTCGATGATATCATAGCGGTGATCGTCTCGTGGGTCCGGCGAGCTCGTTGCCCAGCACGAATCGATGAGAAGCGTAAGGTTCGTGACGGACGTCAGGCGGACGCCGAAGTATAGCGGTGTACCGAGCGTAACTTCGCCGGAATCGTTGGCAGGTTGGTAGAAGCCTGTGTTTGTATATCTCTCAAGGTTTAACGAGAAATCACCGTATCCTACCTAGATGGTGAGTACACATTGAGAGAGATATATATTTCAAATTATACGTGTAAAAATTGCACCGACCGATTTTTTGTTGTTGGCTAAAAGGGGGGGGGGCGGAAAGTGAACACTCCTGTTTTAACATCCCCCTTGAGCAAAAAAAAAAAGAAACAAAAAGATCACATGTTCTACTTTTGTTTGCCAGGGCCCATTTAATTTTGTTTTTTGTTTAAAAAAGGTAAAATTAACGTTACCGTTTTTTGCCAGAGAGGGGGGGGGGGGGGGGGGGAGCAGCAAATATAACCTAGTCGAACCAAATGCAATTTTTCCTTTAAGTGGCACTGTGGGGATGTCAAAGCATTCTAACAGCAAACGCGATACATGAAATCGCATCTTTAATTCATACCCTATCATAACATGATAGAAAAATTGGGGTAACCAGGTATTCTGAAGAGTTATAGGGGATTTAACATAGCTACTAGTTTTTTTTACCGCTTTCGGCAAAAGCTAAAGCGCGCGTAGGTCAATTTTGAGGTCAAATGAACGTCTATGAGCAAAATCGAAATCAATAATTAATGAAAGTAATTCAATTTGCTAAGGAAAGTGTCAGCAAAACAAGTAAGAACAACAAATGTTATACATTTCAAACGGACGGCACGCGCAAAAACTTGAAATGTTTATAGTATAGAGGTCTAATAAGCATTTTGACCAATTTTGAATTTTGACGCACGCGTACGCGTTTGCCGTGACCCGCGCACGGAAAAGGTTGTTGCCAAAAGTTTACCCATGACAATGTATGAATGAACTATGGGCAATATTAGTAATCAACAAAATGGCGCCTAGATGACGTTTCGCATTAGTAATTAAAAAAAATTCTCTTCGTTAGGCACAACAATCTAACAAATGCCACATGCCATGAAAGTTCCATGGTCATTTACCATGCCATTCATGGGATATCTACGTTACAACATTCATTAAAAAAAGTATAGAAGAAAATAAAAGAACAACAAAGAAAGATCTTGATGACAATTTGGATGCTCTGCCATGCTTCGAGGCAGCAAGATCACCTAGTATTAGGGACTTTTAGATTTGCACGACGTGAACGTGGACCGCTACGTGGGACATCCTTTTAAGGGAATGTGACGTCCTTTTAAGGCACTGAAAGTGCCCGGCGGTGCCTTAACAGGACGTCACATTGCCTTAAAAGTATGTCACACGTAGCCGTCTACGTTTACGTCGTGCAAATCTAAAAGTCCCTAATAGCGAGTTTTCGCTCAGCGACGGACAGACCTTCTACGACGGGGAACACTCACATGACTGGTTCTAAACAACAGAGGCTGCACATGAGATTCACCAAAAAATCATTCAAGCGACGGGCTGGAGTAGGGATAGTTCATTGTTTGGGGCTGTTGTTTAGCGCAAAATTTGTTTAGAACCAGCCACCTTTACAACTTGGCCAGTATGACGTCACACTTTGGTAATTCTATTCAGCCCAAATGTCCTCACACTGTGGTGCTCCTGGCTGTCGAAAATGATTACACTGTTCTTTCCAAAGGACGTTAGTGCCGAGCTGGGGTTAGAACCCTCAACCCTTGGATTGATAGCCAAGTGAAATGAACCACTATTCCACGACATCTCCATTAAACATGCCACGTTGCTCCTACCAGAACTCACTTTACTTAAGGTACCAAGTAATTAAATCCTCACTTTACTTAACCCTATATAGCCCGGGCTATTTTAAAACTGCATAACCCGAGCTAGATAGGGTTAAGCTACAAATTAATTGATTCCTCACCTCTTCGAAAACATAAAGATTTGCTTCAGGCAAGAAGGACTCTTCCAAGACCTGTGTCCGCTCCAGGTAGCAAGTAACAGGAATTTTAAGATTGTGTTCTCTGGCGATGAGCTCATTGGTTCCGTTTTCAGGGCGGGGCTTGTAATACGTCACCATGTTGGTAAATATTATGTAGTCGTCGTTATGCTGCGGGTTTTGATGGTGGGATGAGGGCATATTAAATGAAACATTAATGGAAAAACTGTTACGGGGACCAAAAAGTAACAATGTACCATTTTAGCTGTTTTACCGATGATGATGATGATGATGATAATTTCATTTTTGACAGTAGCTATGATAATAAGGAATGAACAAATAGTTTCTTCGTACCGGGTAACTCTTCTGACTGGAGAGTAGCAAATATAGATTAAAGGTGTTTTCCAAAAGACATTAGTGCTATGGCAGGGACTCTCACCTGTACCTAGTGGTCCACAAACCACCGACTATATCCACTAGACTACTATACTTCTACAATCCCGAAGGTGATATAAAACCTCAACAATAATATAATCCTCTGATTTTCTAGCGTCTGCCAAAAAGTCGAACATTAAAATAATAGAAATAGATTACGAATAAAGACAAAGAACATAAATTTCTGCTCGTTTTTGGCCTTTACTGCCACCCATACATCGGTGGTCTATTTCAGGGTGTAGGCTTAAACCTTTTTTGAGCCTTTGGGCCGAGAATACTGTGATTTTTAAAAAGAGGAAAGAATTTCATTCGGCCTGCCAGACGGCTTCAATATTTAAATCAAAATTTGAACCTTGGGTCTTGGATAATTTGTCCCAAATCAATGATCATATCCACACTGTGTAATTAATTCAGCCAAAATATATTCATTATGATACAGATGTTAGCCATGTGGGTCCCCAGATACGTCTATTACTGATGGGAAATAATCTTTACGACCCTTGTAAATATAGATAATTAACACGGTCACTGAAATAACGGAACATTGATTCATGAGAGGAATTACTGGAATCCTTATCAAGTAGTATTTTTGTGATGTATCAATGGTAAATAAAGACTAATTGACCATACCTCTTGCGTAGTACCACATCTGTCGTACATGGTAGTGATCGCAACATGTTGACTGTCGTGGTCGTATCCAACACAAGACTCGTCTTCGAAATGGACATCGCGGGCGTCGTCGCCGATCTCGAGAAGGGTTCTTTCCATAATGAGCGTCATCGACACGCTGTCACAAGTCAGGTCTGCCTCTGCGAGAAGATATCAAATGGATGAATGATCAAACTATGAACTAAGTGTTCTTGCAATTTATGGACCTAACATGATGAGAGAACATTTTCAAGGGGCTAATTATATCTAGATTTCTTCTTCAAATCTTAATCAGTCATGTTTTATATATTGTGTTTTACTTCATTTTTTCTCCAACAAATCATCTCTTTGGAGTGCAAATACAAAATTTATTAAACGTTCATCCCAACGTAAAGATAATTATGTTCAGTTTATGAGACCCCCCCCCCCCCAATTTTTTTTCTTCATGTCAGAGTGTAATCGTACAAAATATAAATCCAAGAAACATCGCGTTGATTTGTTGAAAAAATGGTGTGATTTCCTTTATAGATTTAATTAACTGCGCTAATGGAACCTGTGGAGGCAAATGGGTCCATATCATCACGGTCATTCAACCAATTGTTTGTGTTGCTCACTTTTTCAATTCATTTTTAGCGCGATGTCACTCTAACATGGTGCGCTAAATACCGAACCTCTCTCTGACACAGTCCTGCGTCACTAAATTGACGCCGTGTCTGCAACGAGTAATTTGCAAACACAAAACCTTGTCGGAACGCATGGGTCCGAACCTATACAGAGACTCTATTCAATAGGTCCTGTACTGCAGCGCTCGTGACTTATTTGACACAACCATATACTGAGTTAGGCTCTGCAAAAGACTTTATTGAATTGTGTTTAAGTGTGGAATGAAAGCATGTGCCTCCGGAACACACGAGGCGTTATTTAATTCAAGCAATTCAAACGCGTTCAGGAGCATGCACGCACAGAAAAGCTCCAGGCATTATTTTTAGCTACATACACAACTAACTCTCTGAGGCAGGGTGCGCTAGTCTATAGGACAAAGTTTCGGATTCGTCAGAAATTCGACTTTCGATAGAAAACAAACAAATCAATGCGTACAGAAAATATCTGACAAGTAGTGCAGAGCCGTGTCTTTATACTGGAGAGGATTACTGTTCGCCGCGTAATGTGGGAAGAATTTTTTTTCAATTGATCAACTGGTGTCTTTTGGAGTAGTGTTATAGCGCCTCGTGTTCAACGGCTTTATGGGGCAGTGCCAGCATTGAATAAAAACAAACAAATAGACATCGACCTAACAAACAAAAATCAGATGTTTTTACGATTAGGCAAGCAGACAACACTGGCATCTTCCCCATGGTTGCAGTCGTGATTTCCGAAACCGCTATGCGGGCAGTCGAAAATGTGTGCCTCAATTCCCGAGCAATTGACGTTATCCATCCAAATAGGACCACTGCCCTGGCCAAAGCGGGCCTGGCTTGGGGCACTGAGGGCATCCTGATAGCCTAGACTTCTGCAGACCACACGCGCGTCGTCTATGCCCCAATAGTCGTCACAGACGGTCCCCCAAGATCCGCTGTGGAATACCTCTACCCTTCCTTCGTGTGCTTCGTTACTATTCACGAGACGAACTGTGGAAGAAATAAAAGCTTGGAATCTATTTCAACACATACGCAGCGGGATTTTGAATAAGAAAAAACAGGGGCGGGGGTAAGAGAGATGTGATCGATCAAACTTGAGTTTCCAAACTTTTTTATGTGGGGTTTATACGAAAGGACTGCGCCTTTAATGCAGCCATAACTAATTATCAGCGGAAAGCTCATGACCTCAGGAATTTGGCAACAAGTATTTCAGATTTTTTAAATACGTAACTAAGTCTTTAAAAAAACACGAATCTTCATTCATTCATTTCTTGCCCAAATAAAGCCAAATAAAAGCCCTAAATAATGTGACGTAGGCGATTTGAGCATGTCCCCAAAACATGAGCTTGTTTTTACCCCAACATGTAGTCTATGGCTTTGTTGTATAAGTTTGTTGCATGTTTTGATCGTTTGCCATGTACATTACATGTATGTTCTTCGAATTGAATAAAGATTTAAAAATAAAAGAGAAATGATAATGTTGCTTAATAGATAAAACTGACGAAAACAATTATACAGATGAAAGAAATCAATGAAAATTAACACAATATGTAATTAATATTGCGATCGCTAATGCCGGCCATCATTCGTGCTCAGATCACGCTGACGAACAAAATTATATCAAATCAAACATCGTTCAGTGGTTGTTTCGTATATTGGACGGTGGAGGCTTCTTGAAACAAATTTCACAACATTATATGTTGTAGATATTACCTATTTTAGCCTTTTTTCTCGACCCGTCCTCTCTATCGGATTCCTATTGCGATCTTTACCGTCTAGTCTGGTAAGTAAGTTCGTAATTTGCGATGGTACATTACGTCGGTCTAATCTACCCACTCATGGTCAAACCCTAGTAGGTCCGTGATAAATCATAGTCGACATGTAAAAACGTGTTTTTAATTCAGAAATTATATTCATTTTAGGATTTCAGTTGCCGTTTTCTTAGGTAAAAATTGATATTATTCCTTGACAATGTCATAAAACTTTCAAACTCAAATATTAATATCAATTTAATTAAAAATGTTGCGGATAAGAAATCATTAAAATTAATGACAACAACAACAAACAACAGCAAACAACTCTAATTCTATAATTTCAGATGGAGACTTTTGATATTCAAATAAATTCCAGAAATAGATGTGCTGCACTTCAAATCGATTCGGAGCAACGTAAATTAGTATCACTTAGTTTAATTAAGTTTTACTTCATTTCAATATTTGGTTAAGCTAAAACAAAGTATAGCTCTAACTTTAATCTGAATCGCTTCTTTGTGAAAAAAACCCAACTGAGAACAAAGGGTTTATTTTGGTCCAAAAGAAGACAGAGAAAACATAACTGTATTGCTTTCATGGTATTGCGACCGTCTGGGATAAGAACGAAATAAAAATAAGTCAGGAATTTTCAGGGATTCTTCTTAATTCTATTTTTTAATCCAATAATTGATAAACCGAAACAGTTCAATATTGTTAAGAATTATGAAAGTTAATCATCCATTTTAATTTAATTTTAATTTTAGAAGAAGACTTATAATTCCCCAGCAGTGGTAGGTATCCATTAAATATACATGGATCGAGAGGGAAATATGAAGGCAAAACCCTTTGTCTTAGGATGTAATAACTGAAGAAGGATCGAACGCGGGAACTCTCGTATGAGAGTCAAGAGCCTTCACCAATGTACCACAGTGCCCCTACTACATTGTTATGACTTACCCGGATCAGCTTGGTCAGTAGTAGGGTTGTAAACTTCTGTTGTTGTTGGCATTTCTTCTGCAAAGTATGATGACAGGAAAAAATGAAACACGACGGAGCAAAAGGCAATGTTCTCTTCAAGCTTTTGATCTATACTAACTAAAGTAGGCCTTTCAATCTAAACAACGTTCATGACGGGTTGAGGATTTAGACGATGCAGCAGTCAAATAATCGAGAAAAGATGTATCGTAATATTGAAACAAAATAATTATGATAGCTTTCAAGGTGGAATTCATATTCAAATTTAAGAGAGACTTATTATTTAGGGCTTACGCCTACCATCAATTAACTTTCGAATGAAATGTCTTACGGTTAATTACGAAGGGTCCTGCAAGCGCGTAGCCAGGATTTCATTTTAGGGGGGGCGGTAGTGAGCACGCGAAGCGTGCGAATCACTTACAGAGCCTGCGTAGCGCGCTCCCTAGGGGGGAGGGTGCAGGGTGCAGGGTGCAGGGAGGGGGAGTTTCCCCCCCTCCCGCGCGTAGCGCGAAAGCTTTGATGTTTCATCAAATTATAAGAGAAAGAAGACGATTCGTTGGACCGTTCTCGACTCTTAATCCTTATCTAAATTCAGTTTCTGTTGACGTTTCATTAGAGAAAGAAGACGATTCGCTGTACCGTCCTCGACTCTTAATCTTTGTTGAATCAAGTTCCCCTGCCTCCGCGCATAGCGCGGAAGCTCTGAAGTTTTATCAGATTATTAAAGAAAGAAGACGATTCGTTGTACCATTCTCGACTCTTAATCCTTATCTTAATTCAGTTTCTTTTGACGTTTCATTAGAGAAAGAAGACGATTCGTTGTACCGTCCTCGACTCTTAATCCTTTTTTTGTATCAAGTTCCCCTTCCTCCGCGGAAGCTGTAGCGCGGAAGCTCTGGAGTTTTATTAGATTATTAAAGAAAGAAGAAGATTCGTTGTACCATTCTCGATCGACTCTTAATCCTTGTCTGAATTCAGTTTCCCCCCTCCCCTCCCGCGGAAGCTTTGACGTTTCATGAATTATTAGAGAAAGAAGACGATTTGTTGTACCGTTCTCGACTCTTAATCCTTATCTGAATTCAGTTCCCCCTCCCCTACCGCGCGAAGCGCGGAAGCTTAGACGTTTCATTAAATTATTAGAGAAAGAAGACGATTCGTTGTACCGTTCTCGACTCTTAATATTTTTTCTTCCTACGTCCTCTTCCTTTCTTCTTTTTTCTCTCTCTCTCTTTTTTTTTTGGCCGGCGTTTTTTTTTTTTTTTTTTTTTTTTTTTGGGGGGGGGGGCGACCGCCCCCACCGCCCCCCCTGGCTACGCGCCTGGGGTCCTGTGTCATATTATTACCCCGGCTTTAACCGATCTACAATGATAAGACGCTTAGTCATTCTAGACATTCTTCCTACCGTATACCCATTTACTTCACCTGGATGGAGAGTGTTCAATGTTGATTCTAGTTAGGAAACTCCCGATTGAGGACACGTAAGCATAGGTTCTTGTGTGGAACATGACAAACTGTGGGTATTTACCCAGTAAGCGATGTTGTTATCAATCCCCGAACATGGCCTTCACTGTTACATCCCACATATTTAATGCAACGCTCCGCTCCCTTCTCCAATGGCCCATAAGGATAAGCCACCATCGCGCATCATCCTCATCCGAAGACTCTCCGACTAACTCGGGGGTATTTCTTTCTGGGACTTCCGTTTGTGTGTGTGCGAGAATTACACACCTGTTATAACGGTATTTCTACCAAGTACGGTGTCAGCGCATAGCAACTGCTAAAAAAAAAACACATTCTGATAGATACAATGCATTTCGCGTGGGCGTAGCGCGTGCGCGGCCCTGTGTGTATTTGTGATAAATCGAAGATTTAACGGCGGATCTAGCATCCTTTTGCAGCGGTTGGTGGTGGTGGTGGTGGGGGGGGGGGGGGGGGGGGGAGGAACCAAACCGGTTGTTCTCTCTTAGAAGCGAAACAAAACAAATGGTGTCAAGCACTTTTTGGGTGCTTTTTTTCTTTTTGTGACAATAAATGTCCGACAAGCGGAAAAAATAATAATTAAAGAAGAAAAATATTCTCAGGTGCCTTCTGTAGAGAATATATATTATGGTTGAAACACAATTAGGGGGATGCGTTTTCTATTTGCAATCAACGGTCCATTATTTACTATTTCAGTTAAACCCAACCTCGGGTCTAGGATCACGTTTAACGAAGGAAAAAGGTAGACCTCGGATTAACTTCATTCTAGTTAATGCAACATATTTTGAACAAAAGCGGATTCAATTTTTAAAATAGAATATGGGTCAATGTGTTCTTAAGATTCCCCCATGCCCCCCCCCCCCCCCTGGATCCGCCACTCTAATGACGGTGTATTCGAAATACGAATCAGATACAAACCTCGATACACATGTATGCCATTTGGATTTTGGAAAGTGCTGTCATAGTAGTAACTGTAACCGCTGCTACTGTTGGTTGAAGTTATACCAAGTAAATCATCATCATTATCCGTCCATATTATAGTGTCGTCGACGACTGCTAGGTCCCAAGGATAAATCAACGATGTCGCCAGATGAACCATTCTGTCGTTGCCCCAGAGGTCGACGGACTCGATTTTATCGGTTCCATAGTCGCCCCAGTAGACCCTTGAACCTAGTAGTAGTAGTATAGTAGTAGTAGTAGTAGTAGTATTTATTTCCGTAACAAAACATAGTAACAATGCATAAAGTACGGTGGATAGCCCACATTCAGCTTACCCGACACGGGAAAGCTGGTCTTCCGTGGGGACCGGAGTAATTATGAATTTAATTAATCTGTAAATTAATCATCAGGGCGTCGTGTCACGGTGTGTGCAGGGGCGGATCCAGCCGTCGGTAAGAGGGCCGGGGGCCCAATTCGTGAGGCATTGATTCACGAAGCCGTCATAAGTACATTTTCACCGACATCTTATTGAAACATTTCTCAATCTGTAAGGCCCGGTCACACAGAGGGGACGCATGGGGAACGCACGGCCAGCGCATTGGAAATTTGCAATTTTGGCCAGTGCGTTGTCGTGCGCCCAACTTTTGTCGTAGCTACAGCGAGCTGACACCAAATGCAGCGTGTTGCTAGCGCGCTGAGCGCATACAGGGCGCATACAGTGCGCATACAGACCGTACCCAGAGCGCACATGATAACAACTTCCACGCATGCACCGCGTTCTACGACGCACGGCCAGCGCATTGGAAATCGGAAAAAGCCGTGTGCCTAACTTTTGTCATGATTTTGGAAAAGCTAGCGAGCTGACACAAAATGCACAGCGTGTAGCTAGCGCGCTGTGCGTATACAGGGCGTGTGCTCCGCGTATGTCTGGCGCTGGTCTAGCGCGCTCAACGCACGTCTGGCGTGCCTTTGGCGTGTACATTCATGCGTCGAGCTCCGCGCACACTTTTGAGCATGCTCAAAAAATCCCGACGCACACAGCGAATGACGACGAATGCATAGCGTGGGTCCAGCGCGCTCGACGAACGAGTAACGAGTGATGACGCACGCCTAGCGAACGACAACGCACTGGCCAAAATTGCAAATTTTCCATGCGCCGGCCGTGCGTCCACCATGCGTCCCCTCTGTGTGACCGGGTCTTAATACACGCGTTTCAATGGGATGTCAGCGATCTTGCACGACGGTTCCGTGAAACGAGGACCTGATGGTTAATTTACAGATTAATTAAATTCATAATTACTACTGATACGTTATTGTTTACTCTGAGTGGGATATTCAGCCTTTGGCGAATAACAGATGTGTTTTGAACCAATACTGAAAAACAAAATTCTTATCTGCTTGAGAGATTTACAATAGATAATTCAAGAAAATAAATTGATCATTATTTTGAAAAACTGTTTTAACTGACTTAAAATATTATACCCGCCAACCTGTTATTATTTTGTCCAACAAAATATTTTTTGGTCACCTGGTATAGCAAATATCTTCTATTGCTCGTAGGCTTATTACATGGTGTATGTACAAATTCACTAAATATTGATGTATGGGGTTTGAGGTATAAAGACAACAACCCCAAATAACAAATACCCCCCGGAATATGATCCTCGGGACTATAAACACCTAAGACAATGACCCCCCTAATTACTCCCTGGTAAAATACGTATACGTACTTTTAGAAGAAAGCTTGTGGGAGATATTGTTAATAAATATTAACCCTTATAAAGTTTGCTTCTATACAAATATGTAACTCAAAAATCTGTTTTTTCCTATGTTATTATCTTGAATGTGGTTACGACCACTTTTCTGCCTTGTCGGGCGGAGCAGTTATTCAGTATTTGATGATAAATTCATTGCTTGGAGTTGTTTTTGTTTCATGCAAAGTTGTTCTTTGTATTTAGTGGCACACAGAAACAGTTACAAACTGTAATTGTCTTCACAAAATGTGTGCGGTAGTATTTACGTGTGTGTGCGTGTGTGTGTGTGTGTGTACTGACCTATTCATATATTTGTTAGGGTTCTGCCTCGAAAGGCAAATGGCCTATGTAGTTCCCGTCCATATTTTCGTTATACTGTAATATATTGATAAAATGTACATTTGCTATTGTTCAAATTATTTATGTTTCTAATGGTTTGTTTGTAATGGAATGTGGAAAATTAAATTTGAACTTGAACTAGTAAGGGTAGCAACAAGAAACAGGTAGTATATTGTATGCAAAATTTATATCATATATGATACATATACATATATCATAGAATTAGTTCAGGCCGGTTGGATGGCAATCATGCACATTCATATATGCGTTAACCTTAAGGATTACCAAGGGATAAGGGTAATTATTTATCACACAGGTCCACGGAAATTGTGACGATGGGTAGTCATCAATGCGGGAGGAGGGGGAGGGGATAATCTCTAGAAGGTTTAGTTGGCCAGAGGTTAATTTTATGGGTGATAAGTGTCCAAGAGCAATCTTGCTAGGTGGTTGTATTCGTCAGGGGGTAATTGCAATATGGGGCTTTCACATATACACTCCAGAGCCCGTACGGCGAGTAAAAACGGAGATTTTGGGAATCGGCTGCCGTAAAGTTCCTACGGGCGCCGGGACGGTTTTTTAAGCCGTACGTGCCCCGTGGTGCTGAGTTGGCTGCTCCCAATTCTCCCGGCGTTTTTATCTGACCGTTAGGCCGTAGAAAGCCCGTAAATGGCCCATAGGGCACCTTACTGGTCCCGTGCGGGCTCCGGACGGTGCCCTGCGGGGTCCACACGATTTTGGGGGTCAATTCTCATGAAAAATCTTTACGGGCGCCTTGCGGTGCTCAAGTGTTCCGTACGAGTACTCTACGGCTCCCCCACGGCCCCCACAGCCCCTCAAGGGCCCCTCAAGAGCCACGGTAGTATGCATAACAACATTTGAATTGAATATTGCTCGTGCGGGTCCCTCACGGCGGCATCTCAAAATGCAAAACGCAGCTTTAAATACAGGAGGTGCGGACTCGGATGCTAGAGGACACATAGTTCAGTGCATCTCACGGCACCCGGTCGGCACCCGGTCGGGCGCCTTGAGGACCCCGGCCGGGGCCCGGCAGGGCACCTTCCATGAGCCATAGGTGCACCTGCTCATCGGACGGAGCCCGTAAGCTTACAGGCCGGCACTTGGGCGGCAACCTGCCGGCATCTTTACGGGCGCCTTGCATTTTACTCGACCAATTTTCACCGTGCACCTCCCGGGCGCCGCTAAATATGTGACCACACTTGACGTAGAAATGAAAATCGGAAGGTTCCCGTACGGACTCTAAATCCATTGTAAGTCGCCGGGTAGGGAAAATCGTACGGGGTCCGGCTTATATGTGACCTAGGCATTAGGAGGTAATCGTCGTAGGGGTAATTTTAAGTGGAAAATTGTCCTGGGGGGGGGGGGGGGGGGTAATTGTCCCACTGCAAGTTGCCCGGGGTGATTTTCCTGTGTTTTGTTTTAATAGTGTATCATTATTATTTTATATTTATGATTCATATACTTACAGTCAGCATTAAAAGCCAGCCCACGGGGATATGTGATGTCAGAGTTAACAATGACACTTCTTTCCCCGCCATCAAGATTGGCCCTTTCGATTCGACTGGTACCAATGTCTGTCCAAAACATCACTCTGTATGAGGGTAGAGAATAATAATGATAACGATAATAACACTTTTATACTTCTTCTACAACAACTACAACAACTACTTCTGCTACTACATGTACTACTACTACTACTGCTACTCTACTACTACTACTACTACTACTACTATAACTACTACTACTACTATTACTACTACTACTACTACTACTACTACTACTACTACTACTACTACTTCGTCTTCTACTACTACTTGTTTACAATAGAAAGCTTCAGCAGTCCAGATGATGTTTTTTCTGAGGGCCCTGCAATTGACAGCAACCGCTGGGTACCCATTTACACCCGAGAGTAGCAAAATAATGTGGAATAATGACTTGCCAGAGATAATTAGTATGTGTGGTTACATCTCGTTTTTCCGAAGGTTCACAATTCCGAAGGTCCGTTATTCCGAAGGTTCATAATTCCGAACGCTCGTTACTTCGAAGGTCCGTTATTCCGAAGGTTTGTATTTCCTAAAATTAAATAGGGTTCATAATTCCGAACGCTCGTTACTTCGAAGGTCCGTTATTCCGAAGGTTCGTATTTCCTAAAATTAAATAGGGTTCACAATTCCGAAGGTTCGTATTTCCGAAAATGAAATAGGGTTCGTAATTACGAAATGAAAAAGGGTTCATAATTCCGAAAATGAAATAGGGTTCATAGTTCAGAAAATGAAATGAAAAAGAGGGAGGGAACAACAAACCACTGAGCAGCCCCCTTCTCCATGTCAAGGGTTTAAAAAAGGGAGAGAGATGAATTAAAGGGAAAAGGAAACTATTACTGAATACAAACCAGTAGCTTATGCGGCCGCCGGATAATGCTATCTTTCCTTATGTTATTCTTTGTTTTTATTCTTCTGTCAGTGTAGATGGAGTCAATACACTCTTGAAAGAAAATAGAGCTCAGCATATCCTAGGTGGTGGTGATCACTTTATCACTAATTTAAGCCACAGTGACGTTACTTTAGATATCAGCCAAGTCGGCTTTCCTTTTACGAATTCGTTCATTTACAATTCATGTTTATTTCACCCTTGGTAAAGCCAGAAGAGCATTAACTGATACATACACACAATATTAAAGCCCTTCTAGCTCCGAAACAGATGATCTGAACATCACACCAGGAAAATTGATGGATGCAGAGGAGCGGGAGAGAGAAAGTGAGTTAAAGATTGACAGAGGGCGAAAAAGAAGGGTAACAACATGGAATGACATTTATTGTACACTGTTGGTCATAGAGGTATAATATTTTTTTTACCCCAATTTATGGAATGATTTCGACAATGATTTATTCCAAATAGATTTAGATAATAGCAACATTCTCATATTTTATTGAATTATAATTGGCGACTGTTTGTTTTGCACGACTGCTATGAGGCTTTCACATATACACTCCGGGGCCCGTACGGCGAGTAAAAACAGACATTTTGGGAATTTTCGGCCGGTGTCGGCCGGCCGGTTGCCGTAAAGTTCCTACGGGGGCCGGGACAGTTTTTTAAGCCGTACGGGCGCCGTGGTGCTGAGTTGGCTGCTCCCAATTCTCCCGGCGTTTTTACCTGACCGTTAGACCGTATAAAGCACGTAAAGAGCCCGTAGGGCACCTTACGGGTCCCGTGCGGGCTCCGGACGGTGCCCGGACGGCCCCTCACGCTTTTCGGGGTCAATTCTCATGAAAAATCTTTACGGGCGCCTTGCGGTGCTCAAGGGTTCCGTACGTGTACCTTACGGCGCCCTTACGGCCCCTCAAGAGCCTCGGGTGATATGCATAACAAAAGGCGTCTGCTATCCGGAGGCCATTTAAAATGAATATTGCCCGTGCGGGTCCCTCACGGCGGCATCTCGAAATGTACAACGCAGTTTTAAATACAGGAGATGCGGATAACAGAGGACACCTACTTTTTAAAAGTTGTATTGTTTGAAGTATGAATATTTAATCATGAGTTTCATGATATGTCTTGATAGAGTTATCCTCACAGTACATTTAGGTACCATTTTCATTTGAATCTCTGCATGCATGACTGAACATCAGACAATCTTTACAAGACTGCCAGATCTCACTTGCGCCAAGTTGCTAGGTGAGGAATACAATAATGTTTTGAACAAAGACAGCCAGTTTTTCAATTATCCAATTAGCCAGACAGACAAAAACACACAAACACACGCACACGCACACACACGCATACACACACGCACACATAACACACACGGTGACAATTGTTTCATTATTACCCCTTTTCTGATTGAGCAATGATTTTTATCAAGATCGCTGAATGTTTAAAGGTAATACAAAGTTTGGGGAAATTTTGAAAATTGTGTGGATAGTGATTCTTTACAATTTGTATATATTTAGATGCCCCTGTGGATGTATTATAAGCACTAGAAAAATTAGCCTCTAAAACACTTCTGCTTTCGAGAAAAATTGAATATAAAAATTTACCGGTGCTCCCGGTAAATTTTGATAAATTTCAAATAGCGCCTACGGCCGTACAATGGTAGCTGCGACCATGAAAATCCCAGAATATGTAGTTGTTATATATAATTTCCAAACGGAAATAGCTAATCGGTCGATTTTAGTCAAGAAACATTGTTTTTATAGCATAATTAATATCTTGACCTTGAGAGGGAGCTATACAACAAAAAGAGTGTATTATTTACCATTTCGTAACTTTAGACTCGATTTTAACCGCGACAACGATCACTGAATATTATAGGATCGCATTATGCTTCCAATATGTTCATTTTAACCAAATTCATGACCCCATACCAAAACTTTGTATTACCTTTAAGTGGCATAACCCTAAAAATCTTTCCCTTTTGTACACATTCACTACCACCATCATGTCATCATCATCATTGTCATCATCTTAATCTTCATCATCATCATAATTATCATCATCATCATTTTCATCATCATCATCATCATCATGAAGCACAACATTCGCCAATACGCACCAAGAGGACAGCGGCCACTCAACTTTTCGTACGATAACAAGAATTCCTGACAAAAAGTAACAGTTTGGGTGGGCCTTGTCGGGAATGGAATGCTCATTTGTGTGCGTGTGCGTGTGCATGTGCGTGTGTGTGTGTGTCTGTGGGTGTAAGTGTAGGTGTGTGTGCGTGTGCACGTGTCTGACTGCCTTTGTTCAACGCACTGTTTTATTCCTCACCAAGTAACTTAGCGCAAGTGAGATCTGGCAGTCTTGTAAAGATTGTCTGATATTCAATTTCAATTCAATTTCAATTTAGTATTTATTGTCCATTTCTGGATATTTTGATTCAGTGATGCATGCAGAGTTTCAAATGAAAATGGTACCTAAATGTACTGGGAGAATAATTTTATCAAGATATATCATGAAACCCATGATAAAATATTCATACTTCAAACAATACAACTTTTAAAAAGTGGGACATTTTTTCTGACTCGCTCTGTAGTTCAGTGCACCGCACGGCACCCGGCCGGGGCCCGGCAGGGCACCTTCCGGGAGCCATCGGTACACCTGCTCATCAGACGGAGCCCGTAATGTTACCGGTCGGCACTCGGCCGGCACCCTGCCGGCACCCTTACGGGCGCCTTGTATTTCACTCGACCAATTTTCTCCGGGCACCTCCCGGGCGCAGCAGAATATGTGACCACACATGCCGTAGAAATAAAAATCGGACGGTTCCCGTACGGTCTCTAAATCCACGACAAGCCGCCGGGTAGGGAAAATCGTACGGGGCCCGGTTTATATGTGACCTAGGCATAAAGCATGTGTATGCTACTATCAGCTAGACGACCTACGTCCTTAAGTCATATCTGACAGGAATGAGGTTTAATGCCTCACAAAAGGGCCCTAATAACGCCCAGCCCGGCCACCCTAGCAAACAAATAGGATGGTAACGTTAGTTTTACCTTTACGAAAAAAAGCGGGCGAAAAAAATTGTGTTTCTTTCCCTCCTCTCTCTCTAGCTGGATGATTCGCTGCTAAATATTTCCTCACGAATTAGACCCCCCGCAAAAATAATAATTGTACTCTTTACACCCCCCCCCCCCCCTCGCATATTCACCGGCTGGCTGAGTCGTTGCCAAATATTTCCTCACAAATAAGCCCCCCCCCCCCCCCCCCCCTCTTGCCGCCGGCTGGATCCGCCCCTGGACGAGACATCTGGGGGGCATGGCACGTCAATTTGATAGCGAATAAAAAGAAAAAAATGAGAAAGAAAGAAGGAAGAAATGAAGTAAAAAGGAGAAGGAAGAGAAAAGAAGACAATTAGACCCCTTTGCGCATCTCCCCCCTAACCACTGGCCTTGTAAATTCGCATTGAATTTTACGAGTAAGACCGGTGCTCCCCCCATGGTGCCAGTGCCCCCAATGGCTGGACTCTAGCTACGCCACTGTGTGTTTGCGAGGAGCTCCTTTTCTTCTCTCGTGTTCATTGTTGAACAAAATTCTGAACTCTCTCTCAAGGAAAGGGCCCGTTTGTCATAAAACGCGCAGTTTTCGTTTTTTAATCTCTAATTTTTCACAGCTTCGGTGGGAATCCTTCTCCTATACCCGGCTCAGTTGTATTCGTGTGCAGTCATCTCCTCCATCAAATTTATGTCAGTATTGGAGACATTATAATGAATCATGCATGAAATCTCTAGAGAAATGTGAAATGTCAAAATTTCCAGTTTTCAAGTGTCTTATTCATCTACTACTTCATTTGAATTGTAACGGCTATACATCAATAAAGTAATATGCATCTGATACTCCCTGCAATTCCAAAATACTTGACATAATGCCAATATTTTTGTTGTCGATAGTTTTGGAGTGGGTAACCACCTACTGTATCCCTTGATCGTACCAAAATCCAAAATCGTACCATCTACCATTTGAAAATCCTTGATCCTATAATATAGTTTTAAAGGTACTATGTCCCATTTGCATGCCAAAAAAATGAAAAGGTTATATTCCAACGGCATTTGAAAGATAATACTAATTTAGAACTTCCCTAAAAAAGGGGGCTTGAAAATATCATTATATGGGAAAATAACGACTATTAGTTGTCAAATCAACTTAAAGGTAATACAAAAATTTGGTATGGGGTCATGAATTTGGTTCAAATGAATATATTGGAATCATATGCGATCCTACAATATTCAGTGATCGTTGTCGCGGTTGAAATCGAGTCTAAAGTGATTACGTTGTAAATAATAAACTATTTTTCCCCGTGTCCACACACAACATTTTCCGTGATTAGGCGTGATTAGTTATACCGTTTCGGGATAGTTATACTGTTTCGCGATAGTTATACTGTTTCGCGATAGTTATACGATGAAATTGTGTGTGTGGTCGCTTGCTAACTATACGTCGTAATACGAAACGTCGTATAACGAAACGATGCCCAAACATGCGTTTCGTTATACGAGGTATAAATAATCATGCCTAATCACGCCTAATCACGGAATATGTTGCGTGTGGACGTAACTAGTATAACTAGTCGAACTAGAACGGTATAACTGGGCGGGGCTTAACGTGACCTCGAGCGAAAGGAGACCTGACCTCTCATTTCCGCTTCCATGTCATGATTCGCAGTAGCAAACTGCGCACCTATACGACATTTCGCTGTAGAGTTTCAGGATTACTTTCTTCTGTGTGTGGACATCCTGGAATTTATACGATGATTCTTTATACGACGTTTCTTGTGTGTGGACACCCTAAAATGTATACGGTGATTCTTTATACGACGTTTCTTTATAGTGCTTCGGGATAAATTGTTTTGTTTGTGGACACGCTGTATGTTGTATAGCTCCCTCTCAAGGTCAAGATCTTAATTTAGCTATTAAACAAAATTTCTTGACTAAAATCGACCGATTGGCTATTCCCGTTTGGTAATTATATATTACAAATACATATTCTGAGATTTTCATGGTCACAGCTACCATTGTATGGCCGTAGGCGCTATTTGAAATTCATCAACATTTACAGGGAGCACCGGTAAATTTTGATATTCCATTTTTCTCGAAAGCAGAAGTGCTTTAGGGGCTAAATTTTCTAGTGTGTATAATACATTCACAGGGGCATCCAAATATATCAATATGGTAAAGAATCAATATCCAGCCAATTTCCAAAATTTCCCAAAACTTTGTATTACCTTTCAGTGCTATAGAGCCAGTAAGTAATAGGGATAAACAGAGAGATTGGGAAACAGAAAGGGATCCAAGAGGATAACAAAAGGGAAAGAAAGAGAGAGAGTGATATTGGGAAAGAGAAAGATAGAGGGGTGTGTGTGTGTGTGTGCCAGAGATGGAGAGAGAGAGGGAAAGTGGGAGAGAGTAAGAGAGAGGGAAAGAGAGAGAGAGAGAAAGAGAGAGAGAGAGATTGAGTTTGCGTGCGCGCGTGTGTGTGTATGTGTGTGTGAGAGGGGAGTTTAACATACATATATTTACCCTTCTCCTTTGTGTATAATGATTCCGCATGGACTATGTATGTCAGTATTGATGAGAATTTGCTGAGAGGATCCGTCGAGATTAGCCGACGTGATTCGGGCCAGGGTGAAATCGGTCCAAAAGACTTTACCACGACTCGTATCCAATGCAAGGTACCATGGCCCTGTGAAAGAAAACAATGACATGGTCACCATCAGGGATGACAATGGGAAGAAGGAGGAGAAGAAACAAGAACAACGATGAAAAAGAGGACGATGGTTATGATGCAGATGAGAGGAAGGATCAAGTCGAAGAGATAAAGAGTTCCAAGAAGGCGAAGATGAAGAGGGAAAAGAAGACGATCAAGTTAAAAGAATAAAGAAAAAAAAGTTATATGAAATCATCAAAAGCAAGAACATCAACAGCATCAAAAAAGAGAAGAAAAAAAAGAAAGAAGAAAAAGACGAAATAGAGGTCAAGCAATGAAGTACAAAATAACAAGGGAAGAGGAGAAGGAAAGAAAAAGGAGAAGTAGAAAATGCAACGAAAATGCAATGAAAATGTAAAGAAGCAACAAAATGAAATAAACAAACAAAACTAAAACTAAACAAAAATTAAAACAAAGAAGCAAACAAAACAGCGAATTGTAAGTCACATTTTTTTTACAACCGTTTTTATATCTTATAAAGAATTTTAAAATTGAAATGCAATTTATCTGAAATCAATCTCTGCTCACTGACAATATTACTATTGACGATCACGCTTTGCATAGTGCCGTTGATATTAGCGCGTCGTATGGATCCTGTATTGTGTTCGGTCCAGTACACCATGCGAGTATCGGGATCGTAATCGACGCCCATCGGGTATTGGACGGAATCGAAGGGCAAAGCATTGAAGGTTAAAGAGTCGAGACTGTCGCTGGAAAAGTCGGCCATGAATATTGCACGGTTTGTTTGGTCAGTCACAAATACCATCGCCTCCGCTGTACATGAGAAAAAAAAAGAAAAAAAAAAAGAAAACATGGAAAAAGTTTATTGTACAGCGTGCATGTACAGTTTAAAATGACATAGAATATTTATAAATAACAGGGTCGTGCCTTTTTTATTGATTTTTTCACTTATTTAAAACACGGTTAAAATCCCGTTCAGCATAAATAGTTGCGCTTAAAATGAAAATCCTATCTGTTTGGTACAGAGTTGCGATTGGTATCAAGTTACGATCATTTTGAATCAATGACAAGTGTTTATTAGACGGGAACCCCGTCATTTCAACAGATGAGTTCGAAAAAGACAAGTAATTGGTAATTGACTGCCCCAAACACGTGGGGACTCCCATTCTCGAAATCTGAGAAATAAAAGCAAGCTCACTGAAATGTCATGCAAAACGACACGGTATAGAAACAGTCCGTTGCCATATCTAGTCAGATTGTTAAACGCTCATAGTACTGAATAAATACCAGTTTCACCTTCGACGAAAACACATTCATTGTTCTCTACTACTTTCACTCTCTCAATATCCCTATTTTCTCCTCTCTGTCAGTGCTGTGCTGCGGAGCGGGGAGACCCTCTCCATGGCTTTCTTGTTCTCTAGCTCTCTGTCTTGTTACTCTCACTCTTTGTCTCCCCTCCCTCCCTTTCTCTCTCTCTCTCTCTCTCTCTCCTCTCTCTCTCTCTATCTCTCTTTCTCTCCCTAACTCTCTCCAACCCTCCCCCTCTCTCTCTCCCTTTTCTCACTCTCCCTCTTTCTCTCTTTCTCTATCTCTCTATCTATTTCTCTCATATAACTTCCTAAATAAAAGGGTGACATGTGAATGCATTTTTGAATAATGTTATAGAATTTTAAATCAGATTTAATTGTACAAAATCCTGTTTGACTTTTTAACGATTCCCAAGATGATACACATTATATCGAATATTACTATGGCAACCTTTTACCCATGTTTTTATGCGAAACTTATCTTATTTTTATGCAATATTCTACATGTACCTTTTACTAAATTGGCCCAAATACAAAATGTTCTGCATTTTACCTACAATGTATAATTTGTATAATCTGTTTAAATCATTAGAGCATCTATTTGACTTTATAATTCCTGGATTTGGTTTCTGTTGTTGTCTCTGTTTCTGTTGTTATTGAAGAAAACACCATAACCATACCTTACCCATCTGGCTATGCATTTTCCAACCAAAACATTTAATTCTTTTGAATATCAAAAATGTATTACTATTCATATATTGTATAAGTTTCATATATAATTTTATTGCAAATATGGTAATACAATCCGAATTTCTGTATATGTACCAAGCATTCCAATTTTACTACCATATTGCTACCATGCATAATGTTTTACGTGTAATTTTACTTTGTAACTGATGTATACTTTGTAAAAGAAACTGCAATTCGGCTCTCGGGCCGCGAATGTTTTTTAATAAAATAAACCATTTTAAATAAATAAATAAATAAATAGTAAACAAGAAATTCGAAGAATAAAGCAATCATTTAAGAAAAACAAACAAACAGACGAACGAAATTGGTAACATTATTAAAACAGAATCAAAGTTTCAGAAGAACTCATAAATAAAGGTTCTCAAGATTGGTTATTGAAATAACAGTCCTAGACAATCTTTACAAGTCCTAAACGGCAAAAGCGTTCCCCATCGGAACCTTGGTAAAATGGCTTTTATACCCCCATCTCACTTGAAAGGCGATCATGGCGACCATGGCGATCTGTGAAAATTTCGTTGAGCGTGGCAGAATTTCCACCCAACCCCACTTTAAGCCTGTGAGGCGACTATACAACAACTCAATTGAGATCTACCTGCGCTGAATGCGATGATGATACGATGAAATTACGACGCTGCCACTTTCTCGGCCTATTTCGAGGCCGATGAGATGCACTGATTCTGCAATCAAACCGATCGTGATACGAGGCAAATGCGCTTATTAAAACCTCTCTATAGTGATGCTACGAGTGGTCGAATGTAATAGGTTTATGTTGGGCTTCTGCGTCGATTTTATGACATCGGTATATAAATCGGGGCATTTCTTCAGTCGACTGCGAGCCTGCGACCAAGATGGATGTAATATCTCTTGAGCATGTGATAAAGTGCCCCCATGGCCTTTCATGGTAGCACGGGTGATCGTTGCAATCAGCAACAGTGCAGCAGAAGTGCAGCGCGAACGCCTAAATCGGGGCGAGAGCTAGCCACAAGCCACCCGGAGAAATGGTAGCGTCGTGGCGGATGTGGTTTGATGTTTGTCGAGCATAAGGTGATCGCGTTTTTACCGAAGTAGTATTCTATAATTGTCTCGGCAACAGGCATGAATCGGAGCCGCTGTCAATGCCCCTGTAATACGCCTTAGGAGCTACTGCAACGTATATCTATACAGCAACAGCAGAATCGTCTTCTACAGAGAGATGGGGGTATTAGGGAATTCACAATCGAACTTTCCTCATTATCAATGCTATGCCCATTATAATTAAGAGTGTTTAAGTCTTTCGAACTTTTTATTGTAGAATAAGCGTATCAGGAAAATTACTCCCTGGACAATCACCCCGGAAAATTACCCCCCGGAAAACTACCCCAAGGAAAATAACCCCCTGGAAAATTAACCCCCGATAAATTACCCCCCCCCCCCCCGAGGATACCCCCCCGGACAATTACCCTCCGGTAAATTACCCCATGGATAATCATCCCCCCCGTGGACAATTACCCCCGACGACAACTACCCCCAACCCTGAAAATAACCTCCTAGGGCAATTCCCCCCCCCCCCCCCTCTTGGAAAACCAAGGACAACCTTCCCCCGAGAACAATAGCCCCCAAAATTACCCCCTGTTCATTAAAGGGGAAGTCCACCCTAATAATAAGTTGGTTGTTATAAAAGCAGATTTTTATTCGGGGGATAATTTTCCTTGGGGGGGGGGGGGGGGGATTTTCCTCTGGGCCAATTTTCCGGGGGGGGGTTATTGTCTTTGGGATTGTCCCACTGGTAATTGGCCGGGGATGATTGCCCAAGGGGTAATTATCCTAGAACCTAGAATAAGTAATCAAGGCAAACACAAAGTGTCGTTTCGCCTGTGTCCTGCGATGAGAGTGAGCACACATACGCACATGAACATAATGCCACCTCAGGATTGTTAGTAATCCTACCTCAAAGCTGTAGAACTAATTGCCTGTACAGTGCTCTTTGCTGTACATTCGTTGACCATTTGAACTTGGACCACGATAAGATTCGACCTATTTTCGACATTGACTAGCGCCTTCAAGACATGTAAATGTGGTATGAATTCGGTGATCTTACTTCATAGCTATAGCAAGTTATTGCGATAGTACAGTACTTTCTACTGAAAGTCTGACCCTTGACCTTTGAGCGTGGTCAGATTTGACCCACTTTCAAAATGGACCTTCGCCTTCAATATATATATATACCAGTGGTATGACTTTGGGAAATCCTGCCTTAAAGATATAGAACGTTATTGGTTCTAGGACCATCACCCCCTGGTCAATCACCCCGGCCAGTTACCAGCGGGACAATTACCCCCCAGAAAATAGCGCCCGGTAAATACCCCCCCTTTAAAATAACCCCAAATGGACAACCACCCCGAGGACAATACCCCCGAGGACATTTACTCCCGAAAAATACTGCTTTTCTTAAAACAAACTTATTATTAGGGGGGACTTCCCAATTAATGAAAAGGGTGTAATTTTCAGGGGGAGGGAGGGGGGTGGTTATCCTTGGGGTAGTTTTCCTAGGGTTATTTTCCGGGGGTAGTTTTCCAGGAGGTGATTGTCTAGGGGTAATTGCCCTGATACGAACGTTATTGCGTTTATAGTGCTTTTTCACTTAAAGTTCATATACCTTTGACCTTTGACCGTGGTCAGATTTAACCCATTTTCATATTGACCTGAACCTTCAAGAGGTATATATGTGGTTTGAATTTGGTGACCCTACCTCATAGCTATAGCAAGTTATTGCGATAGTACAACACTTTTTACTGAACGTCTGACCCTTGACCTTTGAGCGTGGTCAGATTTAACCCACTTTCAAATATGACCTTCGCATATAATATATATACCAGTGGTATGACTTTGGGAAATCCTGCCTTAAAGATATAGAACGTTATTGGTTCTAGGACCATCACCCCTGGTCAATCACTCCGGCCAGTTACCAGCGGAACAATTACCCCCCGGAAAGTAGCCCCCGGTAAATACCCCCTTAAAAATAACCCCAAATGGACAACCGCCCCGAGGACAATAACCTCCGAGGACATTTACCTCAAAACAATTCTGCTTTTCTTCAAACAAACTTATTATTAGGGGGGGGGGGGGGGACTTATCAATTAATGAACAGGTGTAATTTTCAGGGGGGGAGTGGTTATCCTTGGGGTAGTTTTCCATGGGTGATTTTCCGGGGGGGGGGGGGGGGGTAATTTTCCAGGAGGTGATCGTCTACGGGGTAATTGTCCTGAAACAAACGTTATTGCGTTTATAGTGCTTTTTCCCTTAAATTTCTAGTACCTTTGACCTTTCACCGTTGTCAGATTTAACCCATTTTCATATTGACCTGAACCTTCAAGAGGTATATATGTGGTTTGAATTTGGTGACCCTACCTCATAGCTATAGCAAGTTATTGCGATAGTACAACACTTTTTACTGAACGTCTGACCCTTGACCTTTGAGCGTGGTCAGATTTAACCCATTTTCATATTGCCCTACATCTTCAAGAGATGTACCTGTGGTATAAATTTGGTGACCCTACGTCAAAGCTATATCAAGCCATTACGAGTACGGCATGATTGTTGACGACGACAAACACAAAAACGACGACTTCCTCAAAAACGAAAGAGATAATCATGCTTGAGAAGTAATAGGAGAACAATGGTATATAGGCCTATTAGTGACGTCTGTGGCCACTCATATAAGAGGTCCCTGGACCGTTCAAATTTGTCTCTCTCGGTCCAGGTGAATCAAAGTGGTACCTGGCAATTATGGGGTAGTACCGTATCAAGACAATTACCCTCTGGGCAATCACCCCCGGAAAATTATCCCCGGAAAACTACCCCCCCCCCCCCAAGGACAATTACCCCCGGAGAATTACCCCCCCCCCCCCCCGAGGACAATAACCCCGAAAAGACAATTACCCCCCCCCCCCCCCCCCCCCAAGGACAATTATCCCCCGAAAAATTACCCCCGGAGAATTACTCTCTGAGGACAACTACAAATTTGTTACTCATTACGCCACTGCCCCCCCCCCCCGTCCCTCGCATTTCGTCCCCCCCCCCCCCCCGGTCATGAAAAGAAATCGCCGCCCCTGGTATAGGCCCTCATCCATGATCCAAAATTAAAGTTTTCTTCACGTTATCTATATATTTATGTTGTCATGCTGAAGTATAATATGTTTTCTTGTACGTTAAATTATTTTAAAATAGAAATTGCCTTCAAGTTATATGTACGGTGCCATGGAAAAAGAAAATAAATATTCGCTTTCTGGTAATTCATCTCATTTGATTTTGTAACACCAGCGCAGCGTTTTTCAACCGGGGTGCCGCAAGAGAATGTTAGTTACATTGGGAAAACGTTGATTTTGTGAAAAATTAATATCAGAAACAGTTAGAGTCCGTAATTACATAAGAAAATAAAGTTTTAAAGATAATAAAGTGTGATTCTTCCTTGCTCGCTGACAATATTTTGACAGCAAGGCGCCCGAATATATATTATATCTTTTATTTCGAGATTACGTTGTTACCGCACTCATTACATTTAAAAACATGATAAATAAGGGCAACGAGAGGCCCGAATATCCTCATATTTGTACATTAAGGTCATGACCGAATATATCACCTTATATTCATGTACATTCGGCGGCAAGGTGCCTGAATACATTAATTTAAATCGTTTATGGTGTGTTGATTACAAACTGATTTTTACCAGTTTGAAAATGTCTTCTCCTTTTTTATTCTTAAATGTGCCCATACATGTGTACATAGCTCTTGACGACTGCCAGAGTCATGCGAAATAAGTAGTCTGTGAAGACTTTGGGATTTGGGAGAAACTTTTAATTTCTAAACAGGGTACCGACTTGTACCATTACTAACAACAAGTTGAAATAACGCTGATCCAGAGAAATGTATTTCTATGCATTTTGAGAAGCGCTGGACAATTACCTAAAACTTACATCCTTTGTGGAAATTAGCAACCTCACTGGCGTTGCATAAATTATAATTATAAAGGGAAATGTATAGTAATCAGGAAGATAACGTGCTATATAGTTACAGGCGCGTACGCAAGGGGTTAATTAAATAATAATGATTAAAAAAAAAAAAATGTGGCAATGGGTGACCCCAAAAAGCTGACCTTAACCCACGCCACCCAACGAAACGAAATATCGATCGGCCAAATTTTCAAATTTTGAGACCAAAACAAAATAAAATATGTCCTCTTACCCTCGGGGGGGTAGTTGTCCTCGGGGGGTAATTTTCCTCGGGGGGTTATTGTCCTCGGGGGGTAGTTGTCCTTGGGGGGTAATTTTCCGTGGGTAATTTTCCGGGGGGTAATTGTCCTTGGGGGGTAATTCTCCGAGGGGTAATTTTCTGGGGATAATTGTCCTTGGGGGGTAGTTTTCCGGGGGGTAATTTTCCGGGGTGTGATTGCCCAGGGGGTAATTGTCCTAGAACCGGGTAGTACTAATTCCTCGGCCGCAAGAAGTCTTTTTATTGATGTGGCCCACTACCTATACAGTGCGCATAACAACAAAGTGTACCCAACTTTGGTAACTCCTAATTGAAAAGTCATAACCAATATGACTTTGAAATCGATAGGGGGAAGGAATGGGAGAGAAAGACAGAAAGAAAGACAGAGAGGGAGATAGAGACAGGTAGAGAAAGAGGGCGAGAGAGGGAGAGCTAGTGTGAGCAAGACGAAGAGGGGAGACAATTAACACAATTAAAATCATCCTGTTAAAGATTAAAAAAATATTGAACCACTGTAAGACAACACAAATAAATATCCATGACAAATTATTGTTGTAAACAAAAGGGGTGGATCATAGAAAGTATAACAAAGTTATTTAACCCTTAATAGACTTTTTCGTCTGTGTATTTCAAAAATCATATTGTTAAGCGATCCTCATTGAGTGACTGAGGAGGATAAGGCTTTGCGTATAATATGGAATGCATGTCCTCAACCAACTCTAGACACATCGTTTAGGGTGTTGTGGGCTCATGGATACGTCGCCAGACTATGGATCACGTGGTTCGCTGTTCAAGTCCCGCCACGGTACTAAGCTCATTTGGCTATCAATGATCTACATATTTTACACTCCTCCCAGGTAGGAAGAAATTCCCTAAATGCTTAATAGTCAAGTGGCTTTAATAGTGAAATTATCGTTACTTGACGGATAAAAGCACCATTTTGGTACAGCGCTTCCTTAGGACCTACTAAACGATATTAGGCTTGGAGCCCCCGGCAAAAATTTCAATTTAAGGGTTTGGGGGCGGGGGCGTCTTTTTGGAGCCACCAAATCGTTTTATAAAATTGATTTTTTTTGTTTATTGTACAACTGCCATTTTTGGTACATGGCTTCCTTAGGACCTACTGAACGATATTAGGGTAGGAGCCCCGGCAAGAATATCATATAAGGGTGTGGGGCGGGGGCGTCGCTTCGTAGTCGACATCTAATTCGTAAGGTAATATAACATTGATTTGTTGTTGTACAAACGCCATTTTTGGTACAGGGCTTCATTAGGACCTGCTGAATGATGGTAGGGTAGAAGCCCCCGGCATAAATATTCATATATCTGTGATTTTTGGATAAATTATGCTCAACTGGTTATATACAAAGACTACGTAAAGCGGAACTTTGGAGAAGTACCAACCAATCCAAAGAGGTTAATAAATAATTTTATTTCATCATTAAAATGTTATTTGAAATACAAAGAAAATATAAAATACTTCGATATTGAGGAAGTTAAGAAAGTATTAGAAATGTTAAAATGATCATTTTAAGATATTATGTTGATCTTGTATATAATTCATGTTTCATATTACTTGTTTTGTAAATAATATATATGTATTTTGAAATGGAACAATAAAGTCCCTCTGAAGAGGTAAAGAGAAAAAATATATATCCGTGATTGGGGGCCCCGTGGCGTTTGTTTAACAACAAATCAATGTTATATTACCTTACAAATTATTTGTGGACTACGAGTCATAAGGAAGCCCTGTACCAAAAATGGCATTTGTACAACAACAAATAAATGTTATATTACCTTCTAAATTATTTGGGGGCTACGAGGCGACGTCCCCGCCCCACACCCTTATATGATATTTTTGCCTGGGGCTCCTAGCCTAATATCGTTCAGTAGGTTCTAAGGACCAAAAATGGCATTTGTACAACAACAAGTCAATGTTATAAAATGATTTGGGGGCTCCAAAAAGACCGGTCGTCTTTCTACACTGGTGGTTGCTGATACCTGCGTCACATATCTAACGGTCTCCGGCCGAATTTGTGGATCGCCAGAGAGTCGTCGAATTTCAAACCCGCCGGGGAGTCGAGCGTATTTTTCGCTTGAAACCTACCCTGTCACATATTAGAAGGGGCTCACGAGGTGCCAATTTAACACCCGTCAGTAAACCGTCAGTGACCCTGGCCAGCTTCCTCCGACACGTCTGCTCCACGAATATATATAGGACACTAACACATTTGTTCACATCATATTTTTGAGGTCTGAATAAGTGGACAGCGCAACAAAGCGACTTCAACACTGTACAACTTTTAATATTATTTACCAACTTGTTTTTGTCTGCAAAATTAAAACACATGCATATTTAGATGTTAGTATTTAAACACTTAAAACGCAGGTAAATTAGCACTTATTATTAAAGCAATTAGTTTATCCCCTTGTTAGCAAATGGGTCAACAGTTGTAAATTTAGAGTGTAGTACTGTGAAGGTTTTGAGAGAGTGAGCTCAGGAGTTGTTGCAGAATTTGAGTATTCAAGAATTTACCGGGAATTTACAGCAAACTGAACTGACATGCTGCCAAAGAAGAACACGGCGGGCAATACGAGCACGGCAGAGCCAGTGCGGGGGGGGGGGGGATGAGTTGAAATGACTGCTGCATACTGTGTACAAGTCAGCGATGACTAGGCTCGGACAAGGCGACTTCTCCAGCACCGAGGAATAGTTAAAAGTATCTCAGAATGCAGGGGATATATATTAGGACAGCTCCCTACCAGACTTTAGCCAATTATTTGGAAGCCTTGATTGGGCGGCATATGGCTTTCCGACGCAGTATCATATTGAGTTTACAGGAGGAACCCGGCCGGGGTAGAAGCCGCCCGACGGCGCCCCGACACCAGTACGAAGCGCGCTCGAAGCACACCCAAGTTTGTACACGTCGCGGACGGGATGCGGGAGGGGGACGATCGAGTATCGCAGGCAGCAAATGCGGCGGCCGCGCAGCTCTGCCGACCTTCGTCTGAATTTTTAAATTCCAAAATGGACTAAAATCGTCGGATAGCGGCCCGAATATCGATCGAATGTTTGCCGATGCTCGAGCGATCTATCGGCGACCTGTTTACGAGCTCTGCGACCTCGATATTCGCCATTGGAAAATTGCTGAATTGGGAGCAGGTTTCGGTGCTCTGCGAACGTCCTCCGACCCTTGCCGTATTCCTTGCAAAAATGCCGTTTTGAGCTCGCAGAGAAATCGACTGGGCTACGCTTTGGATATGTGACGGCCGCTTTAAGCAGGTTTGACTGCAGCAAAAGTAGTAGTAATAGACGCAGAAGCAGTAATATCGTAAAACCTATGCTAATAGATTCACAGTACTAAGCTACGAAATCTTAACAAAACAAATCTAACATTTAAAAAATGATTGCCATGTCCTACATATCATGCAGTTTTATAACCTGCCACATCGCAGGGGACCAGGAGTCGGCCGATCCCGAGTAACATTAAGAATAGGCCGTATGAATACAAGAAAATGTACTTAATTATTCTCAAATATTGGATCCTAATACCGTTTGGGATTTTGTAGAATGTCAAATAAGATCAATATAAAAAGGATATTTTATTAATCTATCTAAGACAAAAACACACTTGAGTCAGATTATAAAAAAATCTAAAAATCTCTATTAGATGAAATAAAATGTTTGTTTTTTTCTCATGTAGAGAATATATATATATTTTATATAAAAAGAAAGTTGATGGCGCTTTTATAACATCAAGATCAAACTTTTTTACCTCCAGAAAAAAGAAAAAAGAAAAGAAAAAAAAAAAAATCAAATTTTAGAATTAACTACAAAAATATATGATAAAAATGGACTAAAAACAGCTAAGGAGTATTATTAAAATATATATACTTCCAATAATCCCTCACTAGCTAATTTTATATAAAATTAACCTGAAGACTGTCAGAATGTAGAATTTTTATTAAATTCTAAATAAAAGTGTGAAGGTTTGTTTACATTGAACTAATGTTTAAATACGCGTAAAAATATGCAAAATAATATAACACTTGGTACTGATGAGTTTCTCTGTGAACTTTAAACATTCTTTTTAAAAATTTGGCCGTCTTTTTACTTTAAACTTTTCATTATTAATTTCATAGTGGTAAAATATCCCTTGATCAAAGAAGAGCCATAATAAATCTTGTTCCAAAGAAAAATCAAGATCCCTCATTTTGAAAAATTGGACCCATGTCTGTTTTAAAAAACGGATTTTAATTAATAGCTGAATGCTTAGCAAATAGTCTAAGAAATGTATCAGTTGTCAGTTGTGACCAGACAAGTTATTTTTAAAGGACGTTCTTAGAATATTCTTTTGGCTTTAGATATTTTGGAATGCGCAAAGATTCAATCAGTTTAATTTTGGCCATTGCAAGAAGTGGGTTATTGATGTAGACAAATGTACATGCACCATGACAGCTCATTTTATGTATGTTATTACCGAAGAAACAAAATAAGTCAGCTAGTCACTCAATAGTGTCTGACAGTGAAGACTAGTGAGTAAACGGGTTTCCTTGCATGATTTGATAATGGGACACTGCTAACGTTTAAATTTCACAAATAGGACATACGTGACATATTCATAATTCCTGCAAAGCTCTACGGGATTCGACGTTGGCTGCAATGGGACATTTTATTTTTATTTTTTTGTAATGAAATAATGAGTATTTGAATTAAGAGTGATATAAAGATTCAAGGAATTGTGATTAATGATACAAATATAAAAATAAATATGTACGCTGAAGATGCAACATTTTATATTACAAAGCACACCCCCAACATTCTAAAGGTCCATTTTTTTTTATTAGACATGCGTTTTTCAATGAACTCGAATGATTTATATGCCTTGCCTAAATTGCAAACTTTAAAACGAATTTTCGAAATATGATCGATGAGAGAATTAACACCGTTGGGACAAATTATTATTGCACAATCATGTGCCATTTCCCAACTTATTTTTCTTTTATCAGTATTACCGATAATTTCTTTTATTTGGAATCGTAAACCATACAAGATAAATCGGAATACATGTCCAATTATAGCAAATTATATTGAAGGGGGTTTGAAAATGAAACATTTACCATCAATTATTATAGGACTCACATGGTTGATGAAATTGTTAAATAAAGAAAATAAAGGAACTGGAAATGTTTTTTTGAATTTTATATGATAAAATTAGGTAATGGTTTATTTGGACTTGAAATTTAACAAGTAAAGAGCAATTGATGAAAATGAATAACTCCTTTATAAAAGAAATGTTAGTAGCCTGTAGCAACGTAACTTTTGTTGAGAACCCAAGTGATCATTTTATTCATAATCAAATTATTTGAATAATTAGTGTATCAAAGTGAATCGGAATGGTGCTTTTTTAGTCTGATTGGATAAATAATGGCGTAATAAAAATGTATCATTACAAAAATAATGATAGGTTTATTTTAGTTATGATGAATTCGTGCAAAACTACCACATTCGCTGTAAATTTATGGAGCTGTATTCTGTTTTATCCGCCATTCCTTTATAATGGAAACATATTAATAAAAATACGCCCATTAAAAAAAATGAACCATCATATGAATCATTGATATTTATTAAAAACCAACGCACAGACCCGCACTAATTCTTGAAAGAAACCGCGTAAAGAGGGGATTTAACAAGATCGCAAAAACTTTTAAGAAATCAACTAAAGGGCAATTTCAAAACCCTATTGTATATCCCAATGGAATCATGTTCGATTTATCAAATTCGTCGTTTTAAAGTGTGAATATTTCAAAAGTTAATGGACAATGCTAATGAAATTCCCTTAGTTTTGCGAACGTAATATTTATTTTTAAATAAATTACATTTTCTCAATTTATGTCCGAAATAATTTAAACTTTTTTTGAATTTTAATTTTAATTTGAGTTTGAATTTGAGAAAGAATGTGAATTTGAATTTAAAATTTGCATTCAAATTGAACTTCATTTGAATTTTGAATATGAATTTAAATTTGAATTTAAATCTAGATTATTTCGCCTATAAGATATTGATGGATAAGTAGGAAAAATCAACATAATAAAACTATAACAAAAGCAAGTCAGTAATACTAATTTTTCACATTCTGAATGAGTATCTCATACTATTTGGATAATTATTATTTTGCAAATTTAAATTGTAACGGACTAATATTTTAACAAAAAATGTGCAAGCCTAATACATGAAACATCATCAGACATATTCAAACAATCAATCCACATTTCAATTGACAAAATCACTTGATTCCTTACCTTGCAGAGATGGAGCACATTGTAAAAGAAGACAAAGAAAGGATAACACGAACCCGTTCAGATCGGCCATCCTTAAAACAGCAATCCCGGAATGGGTATGAGTCTATAAACCTGACTGTTTAATAACGACTATGCGGCAAATGCCAAGTTGCTTGGAGAAACTTTTTTGTTTTCGGTATAGTATAGTTTACTGCTGATCGTCATGAAGTTGGCACCTGTCTTCTTCCGAAGAAAATGGCTGAATGAAGAAAGGGGTACCGATTATGGCACTAAATTGCCACTCACATTAAGATATTTAAACAAACAAATGACGCAAATACTTGAAAAGCGTTTTATATAACTTTATAATTATGCCAATAGATTGCAAACGTCTTCTTGAAATTAAGAAGCCGATAACATTCATTCCGTGCCGACTTATCACCCCGAGGATGGAAACAGAAGCTGATTTTCTCACATAAGTACACTGTTGGTCATAATGGTGGAATATTTATTTTTACCCCAGTTGAGGGAAGGATTTTAAAAAATTATTTATTTCTAATAGATCTAGATAATGGCATACATTCTCAGATTTTATTGAATATTAATTTGCGAGTGTTTGTTTTGCGTGACTGCTAAATCTTATGTGTGCTACTATGCTAATCAGCTAGGGAACCTACTTCCTAAATCATAATTGACAGTAAAGAGGATTGATGCCTCACAAAAGGGCACTAATATAGCTAATCGACACGATTTTTATCCTGGGGCCTCACAGTAACGAGGCCATTGCTTAGCCCCTGAATCATGACTGTACGCAGTGTTTGCTAGGGTACGCGGCCGCCCCCACAAATCCCCCAAAACGAAGAAAATGCAATAATTTGTCAAAAATTCATTGCATTTTCCCCCGGCCCCCAACAGGAAACATTCCTCTGTAGGGCCATGCATTATGGTTCAAGGCATGGCCACACAGAGGAATTTTTCCTGTTGGGGGCCGGGGGAAAATGCAATGAATTTTTGACAATTTATTGCATTTTCTTCGTTTTGGGGGATTTGTGGAAGGGGCCGCGTACCCTAGCAAACACTGCGTACAGTCATGATTCAGGGGCTAAGCAATGGCCTCGTTACTGTGAGGCCCCAGGATAAAAATCGTGTCGATCACCTATATATTAGTGCCCTTTTGTGAGGCATTAATCCTCATTACTGTCAATTATGACTTAAGGGCGTAGGTCCCTTAGCTGATTAGCATAGTAGCACACATATGATTAAGCAGTCACGCAAAACAAACACCCTCAAATTAATATTCAATAAAATCTGAGAATGTATGCCATTATCTAGATCTATTAGAAATAAATAATTTTTTAAAATCCTTCCCTCAACTGGGGTAAAAATAAATATTCCACCATTATGACCAACAGTGTATTAGCATTTCGTGTTGTTGCAATTCATCATATCTTAGAAAGGTAAATGTTGAGAACGAGGCGACACGAATATGAGATACGAAAGGGGTAAATTATTAACACATGAAGTTAATGCTTTCTTTTATTACCAATGTCTGTGTTTGCTTTGTGTATACATGACATAATGGGAAATTCATGCTGTTTCTTTCCCTGTTTTCGATTATTTAAATGTTCCTCTGTTTGACGCACACTCTTTCTTTCTCACTCCCCGTTTGCTCTCTCACCCCCTCTATCAAAAGTGTCACAAGAAAGAAAGCCATTCAATGTTGTTATTATTATTAGTATGAAACCTAATATATTTTCATAATTACATTATACATGCAGAGAGAGAAAATGTTTCATGGTTCTGAATATTTTTGCTCAAAGCACAAGATGTGCTGATTTTTCTGTTTGGCTCAAAAACTTTTATACGAACAATAAATGAAATACTGTTGCAGTAATGCTTGAATGTTAAAATCCTGTTGCGGTTTGTACAGTTTTGCAAGATAAGGCACAGCATCCGTCCATAATTCTCATGAAAAATCAAATTTTGATTATTTAGCACATGGATATTTAAATATGAATTCCTGCTCTATATATAAGCCGCTAGGGTAGATATATTGATACAAGATCATTGATATTTGCTCGGAGTGAATTTAGCCAAGGCATGGTGGCACTTGTGTTCTTAAGGAAGGTATGATTGGATACCTAATTATAGATGCAAACTATTTGTGGTTTGGATGTAATTGGCTGGTATGCACCCTATAGAGTTGAGAGTGTGTATATTAAATTTAGAAAATGAAAGTGTCACTCAGTGATTGGTGTGTTAAAATACTGTATCATGATTTTAATAGTTAGAAAGGCTCTGAAATAGAACAATTGTAAATGGCAAACTAAGAATTAGAACAGACTTTGCCTTTTAATGTTTGTTTACATGCAAATTCTAGTTTGTTGTGTTCTTTCCATCTTCCAGCAAGGTATTGTGGTTCAGTGGATAAGCCGGGGTACGGGGTTCAACTCCCATTCCGATACTAACGTCCTTTGACAAGACGTTAATCAACATTTAGGTAAAATAGTATGCAAATAATGAATGGTTATGATTTCAATAGTGAGAATATTTCATGAGTAGGAAGATTAACGTTCTATTTAACTCGGCTGATGCGTCGTTGTATAGAATGCCAATATTTCAACTCATGAAAATATTCGCACTATTGAACAAATGAAAAATATTTATTATTTGTTTTACATAACATCTAAGTAGATCTAATAGAACGTTAATCTTTCAAAAAATCATGCTTCTCTCCTTGTATTAATAATAAATTAAATTTGGAGTCAAGCCTTGTAATCCTCTGGACGGCCATGCATTGTGGCTCAAAGCATGGGCACACAGAGGATTTGTTTATGTTGGGGACCGGGGTAAAATGCAATAAATTATTGAAAATTGATTGCGTTAAAAAAAAAATATATATATTTATGGAAACTGCCCCCTACCCTAGCCCCCGCTGCGTACAGTCATGGTTCAGTGACAAAGCAACGGCCTCGTAAATGCGAGGCCCCAGGATCAAAACCGTGTCGATGTGCTATTAGTGTCCTTTTGTGGGGCATTAATCCTCATTACTATCATTTATGAATTAAGGGCATGGTCCCCTAGTTGATAAGCATAGTAGCATACATATGCTTTAGCAGTCACGCAAAACACACATTGTCGAATTATTATTTAATAAAATCTGAGAATGTATACTATTAGCTAGATCTATTAGGAATAAATTATTTTAAAAATAATTCCATAAATTGGGGTAAAACAAAAATATTCCAACTATATGAGCGACAGTGTATTATAACTGCCTTGTTCTTTCTAGGGTGCACACTACATCGGTCAAGATCGCAATGTAATTCTATGCATACAGGATCTCACAGATGGAGTGGTCGTCGATGGTGAGGAGGTCATTATGATGATGTATATGAATCGTAATGCACAATCTATCTAATCACTTGCTAAAATTCTGTATTTTTGTTATGAAAGGATGACGAAATTATTTCAAGGAGTTCTAAGTTATTATTGTTCACAATAAGATGATATGTAGATACGGTCAAAGAATGAAATAATTACTATAAAATGAACATTTCTAAAAATTTGCGTCTTTCTGCTAGGCACCCCATGTTATTGATAAGTTCATTCAACTATAAGCACAATATAAAAATGGTATTTGTCATGATGTTACCTTTTTTGCTAACATATATATTAAGATTGCCTCTCACATCAAGATATAACAAAAAGCAATGAAGCAAATACTTGAAAAGCGTTTCATATTACTTTATGATTATGCCCATAGATTGCAAACGATTTGTTGACATTCAGAAGCCGATAACATTCATTCCGTTCCAACTTATCAGCCTGGGGATGGAAACAGAAGCTGATTTTCTCACAAAAGTATTAGCATTTCGTGTGGTTTTACGCAACGTGTAATCACCTTTCATAAAACAAAAGTTGCACGTTCATCCGGATACTTTTGCTCAAAGCACAAGATGTGCTGATTAATTTGTTTTTCTCAAAAACATTTAGAAACAAAATGAAATACTTATGCAGTGATGATTGAAGGTTAAAATCATGTTGCAGTAATCTATCACAATTTGTACAGTTTTGCAAGCTAGGGCCCTCCCTCCATGACTCTCCTGAAATATCACACTTCGATGTTTAGTACATGAATATTCAAATAGGAATTCCTGCTCTATTAGCCACGTTGGTAGACATGTTGATAAAAGACCACTGATATATGTTTGATATTTGAATGATGTTAGCCAAGGCACGGCACTTGTGTGCTTAAGGAAGGTATGGTTGGGTACATGATAGGATGCAAATATGATTGTGGTTTGGATGAAAATGGCTGGAATACTCCCTTTGGAGTGACGAATGTGTATTTAAATTTAGAATTGTAAATTTCATACAGAGACTGGTGTAATAATACACTGTATCATGCTTTGAATATAGTTACTTAAACTAGAAAGGCTCTTAAATCGAGAAATTGTAAAAAAATCAATAAAATGCTCCTATGAAGTGGAGAGTGGGTATTTTTAATGTAGGATTGTAAGTGTCATCCACGTCACCAATGTAATACACTGTATCATGCTTTGAGGTTATGTTTAGGATTGGGATTTGCATGTAATAGCACAGTGTTGGGTCTGGAGGTGAAGTGCGGAATTCAGTTAATGTAGTAAATTGATTACAGACCAATTGTCACATGAGCGCTTGTGAAATAGTATTTTCCAGAGTTGTAGATGAGGGCATTAATGTTCTCGAAACCCCCAAGAGTAGAGCCAACTAATTTGTTTACCATGCATTTCAGGCATAGGCCTATTTAAAAAAAAAGTTTAATACATACAATATATTAATTCATTTATCTTTTTGCTAATGGGTCCCTCTTCTGTCTGGTTATGCCTCTGTGATGTCAGCCATTCTTAGCTGGAAGTTACTGAGGTGCGATGGCTCAGTGGTAGAGCAGTGTGTTTAAAACCAAATAAATGTACAAGTGCCCTTTGTTAAGTTATTAATCCTCATTACCAAGTCTGTCAGTCAGAGAGGGCTTAAAGCTGTCAGTCCCCTGGCTGCTTGATTACTAGACAAGATTCTTGTCGAATTTATCGCTGTTATACCTGCCTAGCGGCCCGTCAAAGAAGTTAGGGATCCACAACCTGTCGTTGGGAGCGCCCTATCAAGTACTAATAATCGCGCGCCCGAGCAAAAATGTGTGCATGTATTGTGTGCACGTCCGATCTACAGTCGCTCGTATTGCACGGATCATAGCATGTGTACAGCAACTACGAAGTCAGCTCAGTAAGTGGGATACTTACTTACTTTATTATAGCAGACAGGTAAAACAAAAAAAATCAAACCAAACCAAGCATCATTTTTCAACTGAGCCTTTGTGATTTTAAACTCTTGCCAACTTCGTACTGCTGAGCCGGACAAGAGAGGAGGGCGCCCTTGTCTCGGTTATTTGATAGTCACGACTTCTTAAACCGGAAAAAAATATCCCTCAAAATCTCATTAATCGGACCATAAACAGTTCTCTGAAGGAATATAGATGCTTCTTTAACAACTATTGATCGATGTGGAATCATTTTGTGAAGGAAATTTTCTCATTAAAGTACATTACTGGCTAACTAAACTTCAGTGCAGATAGTCAAAATGGCGAGCAGCAAGGGCCTTGCACAAGGTGCAAACGCTAGCGCCGCTAGATCGAGCACGCCGGAACCACACCGTGACGCTAATGAACGCACCGCAGCCGGAGGTAAGCCTGTCTTCATTAAAGATCGAGAAGTACCTCTTTCGAAAGATAACTTAGTAACAAGTCAAGAAATGTATAAAGCTGTAGTGAATTCAATCTTCGCTACGAAAGTTTAAGGTATTCAGAAAATCGGAGGCCTATGGATATTTCTGACCGTACTAGTAGGCTAAACCTCATTATTAGCGGTCTCAATATTCGCAACTTTTGCGTCAATGTGTTTGACTTAAACCCATTCCTCCCAGCTACCAATGAAAACTTAACCAGAGTTTTGATTAAGGACATACCCTTGTCAGTTCATGATGTGAACATCCTGAACGAATTTGAATCTAGGAAGCTTAAGGTGTCTGGAAAGATAATACTTCAGCGTCTAAGAGTGAACGGTAGACTCACAGAGTGCCTTACAGGGGACAGGGTGTTTTTCATTGAAAAACCAGCCCAGCCCCTCCCAAGGTTTGTCTCCCTCGGCTCTTTCAAAGGTAGAGTGTTTCACGCCGATCAACTCCCCAACGACCAGAGCACGGTATGTTCCAATTGCCTAACCAAGGGGCATCATCGCTCCACCTGTTAGAGTGAAGTGATATGTCGCTCTTGCGACAGACATGAGCACTACCAGAGAGACTGCACGGCAACGATGAGTGACCCCAACCCCACCCCAGCATGCCTAGTCCTCCACTTGACTCTACCGAATGCCACAATGATCGAACCGAAATCATCTCAGAAGCCATCTCCGTAGCAACGGCCCCCACCAAACCTTGCGAATCTTCTGCTGGTGCACAACACGATTACGCAATTTCTACAGCAACAACACCAAGCTGCAACAGAAAGCGCTGTCCTCGGCTCCTCCGACTCGCATACATCGAGCGACGATTCTACCAACGATGGAGACGACGAGAGCGAACCTTCGAAGCATACTCGTACTCGAGATCGGCTACCATACAGCAATGATTCGCAAGCGAAGATTACGCTACTCGCAGCCACTACACGCATTTCGCAACAGGATTCATCAAGTACCCTGACACCTAGCAACGAGACGCTTCCATCACTAGAAATCACACATGGAGCTTCTCACAGTGACACAGCGGTGCGAGTTCGACGCAATATCAATGAATTGCAGTACTCTGATATATCAGCAGAGTCACCTGAACTTGTCAGGCATCGCCTTAGATCAGGTAGCACTAACAGTCAGAAAAGGAAACAGCGAAGTACGAAAACAAAATCTAACAAGAAATGAATGTCATGTCTTCAGTTGTTTTATGTTAAATAGTGTTTTGTAACCCACTATCACCCTATTCCATAAAATGTCAGTCTGTCACTTTATTAGTTTAAATGCCCGCGGGCTTAGAAACAAAGACAAAAGAAGTCAAGTATTTCAATGGTTTAAATGTCAAAATGCAAATGTAATTTTCATCCAAGAAACTTATGGACATCAGATATAGAAAACACTGTTAAGAATGAATGGCGCGGATCATGTTATTTTTCTCATGGGTTTAATCATTCGTCGGGAGTTGCCATCCTTTTTTATCAGACATTTAATGTAGATACTGTTCATGTAAAAGCAAAATGATGGTATAATATTGCTTCTAAAAGTAAATATTGATACAATGATCTATACTCTTGTCAATGTGTATGCACCCACACAGAAAAAAATTTAGGGAAGGATTTTTTAAGAACTTACAACACACTCTTATTACAAGCGATGCAAAAGAAATTGATTCTAATCTAATATTAGGTGGTGATTGGAACTGTGTAGTAAATGTGCATTTTGATGTTCAAGGTACCAGAAGTAAATTTTATAAAAAGCCACGAAACTTTTGTAAATTGTTAAAACGCTATTCCCTGTGTGATATTTGGAGAAGAAAAAACCTACTCAGTAGACAATTTACATGGTGAAATTCTTCTCTAAAATTAGCGTCAAGACTAGGCTATTGGCTTGTATTAAAACAAGAACGTTCAGGTTATTAAAGGTGATCGAAGCAGATATTAGACCGGCAATACGTGCCTACCATAATGCAATATCCCTCAGAATTAGAATAAAAGAAAATAAGACTGGTCCTGGATACTGGAAAATGAACACCAGTATTTTGAGTGATGAGAAATATCTAAATAGTGTGCGTAATTAAATATGGTTCAAGAAAAGAACCATTCTTCCTCTGAAATGTGGGAATTGTTGAAAATAAAAATACGTGAGTTTACACAGAAATTTTCTAAAAAGAAAATGGTTTAGAAGAAGAACAGAAAAGAAATATTACAGGAAAAGTTAGACTCTCGAAAAACAGATTGATGTAAATAAGAATGATATTGAAATAAAAAAGAACTGTGTATCATTAAAAGTAGAATTATAAAGAATTTATCAATTTGAATCTAAAGGTGCAGGCGTAAGGGCTAGAGTGAAATGGGTATAGGAAGGAGAAAGAAGTACAAAGTATTTCCTTAGCTTGGAAAAAAGGAACGCTTCTCGAAAGGGAATAACCCATTTATCTTCAATAAATGGGAAAGGAGTACTAAACAAAGAAAATGACATTTTAAAAGAAACAGTGAAATTTTATAGTGCGTTATATACAAATGAAAACCTAGATTATGATCTTATTAAAAATTATGTTCACTCACAAAATATACCACTTCTTAATAGTAATGACAAAAACTCATGTGAAGGTCTGTTAACAATTGCAGAATGTAAACAAGCAATTTTATCTTTGCAGAAAAATAAAGCACCCGGTTCCGATGGAATCCCTGTAGAATTTTATCAGGTGTTTTGGGTTGACCTTAATCACATTCTTATGGGTGCCTTGAATTAGTGGTATGCTAACGAAGCTATGTCAAATACTCAAAGGAAAGGACTCATTACATTATTGTATAACAAAGGAGACCGTTTAAGCCTGAAAAATTGGAGGCCTATAACACTCCTGAACTGTGACTACAAAATCATAGCAGCTGTTTTAGCACGTAGGTTACAAAAAGTTATTAAGCATATTATTGACCCTAACCAAACTGGGTATATTAAAGGTCGTCTAGCGGCTCACAATGTTCGTTTAACAAAAGACATTATTGCATATATGTTGAAGAAAAATGTAACTGGAACAATTATGATGGTAGATTTCACTAAAGCATTCGATGTTATTGATATGCTTTTTGTAAATAACTGTTTAGAGAAATTGAACTTTGGTCCGTCGTTTCGAAAGTGGGTCGAGGTTCTTTACACAGAAATTTCAAGTTCAGTCATTGTAAATGGATGGATATCAGAGACGTTCCCAGTCAAGAGAGGGATTCGTCAAAGCTGCCCACTTTCAACATTACTGTTCATTTTGGCAGCTGAATTCATGGCTAATAGAGTTAGGAAAAAAAATATAATTCAGAAATTTGATTTTAAAGGGTGCCACTCTACACTTAAACTTTTACAATATGCTGACGACACCTTATTCTTTGTTAGAAATAAAAACTCTCTAGAGAATATAATAGATGAATGGGACTTATTTGGGAAAGTCCCAGGCCCGAAGTTAAATAAAGATAAAACTGTACTATTCTGGATCGGAGATGTCAAGAGAAGGTGGTCTCTCTTCGACCTTGATCTGTGTTGGTCAACAGAACCTGTACAGTACTTAGAGTATTTGTTATCTGCAGACTTATATTATGCTACAAAATTGAGTTGGGAAAATAAATTGACCAAACTACAGACAATCCTGGATAACTGGAGAAGCAGAAACCTCACAATATTTGGAAGAATCATTGTTGTTAAATCACTGTCTTTAAGTATAATAGTTCATTTAATGATGGTAGATACGATTCCACCAAAGTGTCTGCAAAAACTGAATAAATTAGTTTTCAATTTTATTTGGAAATCCAAAATCGACAAGGTAAAAAGATCCATTCCTACTCAAAATTATAGCCAAGGGGGATTACGTATGGATAATACTGAGAAACAGATTCTGAGTTGTCGTTTAAGATGGCTTGGTAGATTATTGGATGACAGTAAAGGTCCATGGAAAGATATGTGTAGTTATTGGTTTGATTTGCTCGGTGGTGTAAATCTTCTGTTAAACTGTAACTATGACCATAAATTATTCGATGTCCAGAAATCGCAACTCCCTGATTTCTATCTAGAAATATTACAAGCCTGGAATTATGTGAAAGGTTTTACTTGTAGTGAAAATTATTCTGTACAAGATACATTTTTTCATAAGCAAATAGTATGGCATAACAAGGATATTTATTTTAAAACGAAGTCTTTGTTTTACGCAGATTGGTTTGGTTGTGGAATAATTTATCTAAAGGACCTCTTTGAAGAAAGACACTTTTTGTCTATTAAAGACCTGTCAGTACGCCTTGAGACAAAGATAGGACAAGCAAAATATTTTATTCGATTATACTAAATTGAAGAAAGCTATCCCAAAGATATGGTTCAGTGATCTTACCAAGGAAGAAACTGAACCAGTATATTCACCCTCTTGGAATTCCTTATTTTAAATTTGGAAGAGTGTCCTTACCTATCAGTGACGTAAGCAGCAAACATTTCTACAACCTGATATCTTTTAAAAATACATTCAACAACACCAGGTGCTGTCTTTTTTGGGAAAATATACTACAAAGAAATGTTGACTGGTATTCCGTGTTCAAAAGGAATTTAACATATTCAAGGGAACATCGCTTTAAAGGGAGTTCAATCTTAAATTGCTTTACAATATACTACCTGTTAGAAACAATCTTTATAAATGGGGATTAGCAGACGACAGATACTGTCTCAAGTGCCATGTCATAGAGGACATAGTGCATGTGTTTATCGAATGTGAACAGAACAAGAATTTCTTTGATTATATCAAACATGTTGTGAAGTACACTTTTAATATTGATTTTGTCATGGATATCTCCTGTTTACTTAAGATAAATATTGACAGAGAGATAGACGTTGTAACAAGGATCGCATTCTGGTGTATATACAAAATGTTAGTCACCCGGAATAAGTATGGATTTAATGAAAACCGTTTCAAACTAAGATACGTATTTGAAAGAGAAATCAAAAACAGAATTGTTGTAAATCAGGAGCTTAAAAAGCCAGATCAGAGGTTGCCAAAGAAACTGTTACAAGCACTTTAGATGAAAAGTAGCAAAATATTGTATAGTTGATAAAAAATATGTGATCTCTATTGATAACATTGTGCGTCAATTGTATTTGTTCTCACAACTTTATTTTGATGTTTGAATGTAAATAAACACCTCATTAGATGCACAAAAAAAAAAAAAAAACATTCATTCCGTTTCAACTTATCAGTCCGGGGATAGAAACAGAAGCTGATTTTCTCACAAAAGTATTAGCATTTCGTGTGGTTTTATGCAAAGTGTAATCACCTTTCATAAAACAAAAGTCGCACGGTCATCCGGATACTTTTGCTCAAAGCACAAGATGTGCTGATTATTTTGTTTATCTCAAAAACCTTTAGAAACTAAATGAAATACTGATGCAGTGATGATTGAAGATTAAAATCCTGTTGCAGTAATATATCACAATTTGTACAGTTTTGCAAGCTAGGGCACTCCCTCCATGACTCTCTTGAAATATCACACTTCGATGTTTAGTACATGAATATTCAAATAGGAATTCCTGCTCTATTAGCCACGTTGGTAGACATGTTGATAAAAGACCACTGATATATGTTTGATATTTGAGTGATGTTAGCCAAGGCACGGCACTTGTGTGCTTAAGGAGGGTATGGTTGGGTACGTGATAGGATGCAAATATGATTGTGGTTTGGATGAAAATGGCTGAAATACTCCCTTTGGAGTGACGAATGTGTGTTTAAATTTAGAATGGTAAATTTCATACAGAGACTGGTGTAATAATATATTGTATCATGCTTTGAATATAGTTACTTTAACTAGAAAGGCTCTGAAATCGAGAAATTGTACACAAATCAATAAAATGCTCCTATGAAGTGGAGAGTGTGTATTTTTAATGTAGGATTGTAAGTGTCATCCACGTCACCGATGTAATACACTGTATCATGCTTTGATGTTAGGTTTAGGATTGGGGTTAAAGTTGCATGTAATAGCACAATGTTGGGTCTGGAGGTGAAGTGCGGAATTCAGTTAATGTAGTAAATTGATTACAGACCAATTGTCACATGAGCGTGTGTGAAATAGTATTTTCCAGAGTTGTAGATGAGGGCATTAATGTTCTCGAAACCCCCAAGAGTAGAGCCAACTAATTTTTTTACCATGCATATCAGGCATAGGCCTATTTCTAAAAAAAGACGTTTAATACATACAATATATTTAGTTCATTTATCTATTTGCCAATGGGTCCCTCGTCTGTCTGGCTATGCCTCTTTGATGTCAGCCATTCTAAACTGGAAGTTACTGAGGTGCGATGGCTCAGTGGTAGAGCAGTGTGTTTAAATCCAAGTAAATATACAAATGCCCTTTGTTAAGTTATTAATCCTCATTGCCAAGTCAATCGGAGAGGGCTGAAAGCTGTCAGTCCCCTGGCTGCTTAATTACTAGACAAGATTCTTGTCGAATTTATCGATGTTATCCCTGCCTAGCGGCCCGTCAAAGAAGTTAGGGATCCACAACCTGTCGTTGGGGGCGCCCTATCAAGTAGTAATAATCCCTATATTGATTTTTGTTATTCGCCGACTATAAAAGTTAAGCCGAGTGATGGCGCGATCCTTAGTGGTTGCGAGACCCCCACTAACCTATTCTAGCGCGATTAGTGGGGGTCTCGCAACCACTAAGGATCGCGCCATCACTCGGCTTAACGTTTATAGTCGGCGAATAACAAAAATCAATATAGGGTCCAGAACTAGACTAGATCTACAGTCGCTCGTATCGCACGGATCATAGCATGTGTACAGCAACTACGAAGTCAGCTCAGTAAGAGGGATCCTTACTTACTTAAAGGGATCGTTTAACAATGTTAAATCTGAGATACACGGCCCTACGTGTTATCAGTGTCTGTGATATGGTGTAATATTGAAGCCCTAAACAAATTGCGCTTCAAAATGATGAAGAAGTGCCTTAAAAAAGTAAAAATCTTGAAGTGACCGGTTTTACCATACTCGTTTTCCCCAATAGACTGTAGTGTTATGAAAACCGTCAGGCGAACGGTTTTCAAAATTTGTAATTCCAATCATAAATATCTTGATAATCAGACAGGCGATCGGCTTGTAAAAGTCATGGGGTTCCTGACTGACCTAAAGGTTTATAATTATCATTGCATCATGAGCTAAATCCAGAATTTTGTTTCAGAATCTGAGACAAAGTTACCGGATCCTTTTAATTATAGCAGACAGGTAAATAAAAATAAAAAAACCAAGCCAAGCATCATTTTTCAACTGAGCCTTTGTGAAGTTAAACTCTTGCCAACTTCGTACTGCTAAGCCGGACAAGAGAGGATCTGCAAAATTATGACCCGATATTAATGTGTAGGATATTGGTAAATGTCAATTGTTCTCAGAAGACTTGTGTGATTGTTGTGGCCCATGCGCGGATCCACGTGGGGAGGGGGGCGTCGGTCCCGCCCCCTGGCTCCCAAAACAGGTAAAAAACTTTAATTTTACAGTGAAAAGAGACCAAGAGAAAATGATGAGGGAGAATCCGTCCCACTCCCACCACGCGTGTCATGGCATCTATGCCATCCCCAGAACCTTGCGGATCCTAGGTCGCCCATGTTCTTCTGCCTTGGACTACTATCATGAGCCGATCGAGCAAACGCCCTCCTTCTTTCCGACTTGCCACACTCCTCCCCAGAAACCAGGGATACATGGTCATGTAGCTTGAATGCTTCTGCATGCTGTGTCTTGGACTTGGACACAACCAGGAGGAATTGATGAGGAGATAAAACCCCTTCCAATCAGAATACATCCATTGTAATAACCTAAGGTAACCAAGATCTCCTTTTTCCTGTCTTGGACTGAGGCACAACCAGGAAAGTTTGACAGCAGCGATTCAGCCCCACCAACCCCCTCCCATCAGACCAAGAAGTTACTGGTAACTTCTTGATCAGACGTACCACACCCTTCCTTGAACATAGGGAGACAAGCGTTGTCCATGTCCTATAATAGACTATGAGACCACTGCATTAATCTGCCACACTTGAAATCTTTGCCTAAACTACCTTTCCTTCAAATATACCTGGAATTTGTAATGAATGTATAGCGGTAATCCAGGGAATCGAAAGTGATATGTAGTAATATATTCAGGAAGTAGAGTTTACATTGACGTCTTCATATAATTTACATAGGTGAGATAGAAGCAAATTTCATCCAGGTGTGATTTCCTAGAAGTCAAACGAAGAGCAGAGGGCAGAATAACACCCCCTCATTGCTGATTAAAATTCTAGCCATAGTCCATACATCAACGCATAGGGACACTGTACGTGGCAGTGATATGCTCTATAAAAGCATTGCATTATTATTAATATAGTAGTGAATGAAATTTATGTGAGAACCAAAGTACATTAGAAATTGAATGCCTCTGTCACTGAGGGCTGAAAGCATTATGTTGTCGGATTGTCTGTCTGTATATTTATCCGTCTGTCTGTCCCGCTGTTCATTACTGTGGTTACTGTGATAACTTGGGAACTATTGAATGGATGTTAACCAAACTTGGATGGAGGATGTATGAGCGGCCAAGGATGAAGTGATTAGCTATTTGTTTGTTTGTTTGTTTTGTTTTATTTCCACTTTTTCATATCAATACAAAGAAACATACAAATAAATATAATGAATAACATGTAAGTTTGACAAAATTTGTTTCTAGTTTAAATAAAAGTTTCATACAAAAGGAAAAAGCAGGAGACCACATGTCGTAAGCGTAAATGCTTGAACATGACCGTGGCCTCTGCCGAGTTAACAAAATAAAAGAACAACCCATGCAACTGCATTGTATTCAATGTTAAATAAGATATAAGTGAAGTTATTAAAAGTGAGCATGGCTGAATTAATTTTGAGTGAAAATAACAAAACAAATTTAGTGAAATATTTCGTGTTGAGAAGTGCATTTGTGCAAGGTGCAAAAATTTAGCTTGGTGGAACAAAAAGAGACTAATACCGTGATATTAAAGATAAACTTGAGTTCTGGTAAAAAAAGAAAATGAATTCTCACAGAATCTAACAAAACTTACACTGAATGTTCAAGATTACAAATAAATGTCATGTGCCAAACAATTTTGGAAGAAAATGTATACTGGCTGAGTAATGAGCATAGAAAGATAAGGAGATCAGGGTAGTACTAGCCCCGACACCATGTGTGTTGTCCCATATACATCTTTCTGTGTTAGTGATTGTTACTTTACCAAGACTCTGCCAAATGTATGATGATTTTGATGACTCCAGAACCTTGCATTACACACCATTACTTACATGCAATATGATCAACTTTTCTGATCCATTCCACACCTTTTCTTTCACAATGCAATCCCATTACCAGAACTCAAGTTTATCTTTAATTGTGTGTTGGTTTCAGTTACGGGTGATAATATTAAATGTATGCAGGGTCCATTCCTGTTGACAAAGACAGAACAAATTCAAGACATACAAATTAGATAATTTTTTTAATTTCTATGTAAGATCTAGTAAACTATACTGAGTTAACAAATATGCTTTCATATAAGCTTTAAAAGAATAAAGGGAGGTCCTAGTTTTAATATGGTTTGGTAAGTTATTCCAAATATCTGGTCCATGGTGTCTAATTGATCGTAGGGCTAAACTAAGTTTGGGATTATTTAGATGGTAATCATGAGCATGTCGAGTTAAATATGAGTGTACGTTTACATTTAATAAATAAAAGTTTAAGAAAGATGCTGGAAGAGTTTTGGAAGTGTACTTATGCATAAAAATGGCAGTTTGGAGCGTATGTATATCATAAACCTTTAATGTTTTTAATATTATTGACTAAATAACGGGTTCGAATTTGCAAGATAGTTAGAATGTGTACGAATACGAATTGCTCTCTTCTGCAAAAGAAATATTGAGTTTATTTTAGTTTTACTACAGTTTGCCTATATAATATTACAATATGTTATATACGGTAAAATTAAAGTATTATAAAGAATAAACAAAGATCTATCATTTATCAAACATTTCATTTCATACAAAATACCAATATTCCGGGATATCAAAATATTTATGTTATGAATGTGTTCGTTCCAAGACAAATTTGAGTCAATAATAACTCCTAAAAATTTCGTTGATTGTTTTTCTACCAGGGATAAACCATCTATAAACAAATTACATTGTGGTTGGTCTTGGGAGTTAATAGTTCTAAAACGGATACAATTAGTTTTACTTATATTTAAGGATAATTTATTACATTTAAACCATATTGAAATATTATACAAATCATGATTTACAGTATCAACAAGTGTATCAATATTTTTGTGTGAGTAAAGTATATTTGTATCGTCGGCAAAAAGAATGTAAGTTAGAATATTTGATGATTTTATTATATCATTTACATAAATCAAAAATAAGAGCGGGCCTCAGATGGAGCCTTGAGGAACTCCACATGTGAGGTTCAATTTTGAGGAACTATTAGAATGATAAAAAAACATACTGTGTTCTATTTTTAAGATAGTCCTCAAACCAGGATAGAGCAAGGCCTCTGATACCATAGTGTTCTAGTTTATGAAGTAAGATTGTATGATCAATGGTATCAAAGGCCTTACTCAGATCCATAAAAACACCTATAACATGCTTCTTATTTGCGAGAGATTCAATTATTTTATCACAAAGTTTAATTAAAGCAAAATCAGTTGAATGATTTTTCCTAAATCCAAACTGGTTAGGAATCAAAATATCGTGCTCATTGAAAAAAGAAATCAATCTTTTATATACCAATTTCTCAAAAATCTTTGAAATATTTGATAATAATACATTTTAGCGAACTTTTCGAAAGTAGCTAAAACAGGTTATTCCCAATCTGAACGAAGAAGTGTGTACCGAGCCGTAGACCACACGCCGCGTGGTCAAGGGAGGGGGGTCGTGAAAGACATTATTGGCGTCAGCAATAAAACCAGAAAGGTTCGCGCCATACTCCGCGTGCTCTCGGCTCGCTTCATTCTTTCTATGGTCTTCATGAGAGATGGTCAGATTCGTGAACAAACTTTTTACCACCTTCCCGCCCCTGGCCGCCATTATATTGGGCTGGCTGGCATGACATTAAGCTAATGGATAAAATTGATGATAATTAAATGTACAGTCGCAGCTGTGATACAGCTTTCATGTGTTTGCTTATTTTACCTGTTTCGCTCCCAGTTTAGGGTTGCATCAGGGTACCTCAGTCCAATTTTGTTTTGTTGTTGATCCATCATTACTTGTATAACATGATTTAAGTTGACATATAATAGTCCCGCTTTTTAGAGGCGTTCAAAAGCTACTTCGAGCACTTTTTCTCAATTGCAAGTAAATGTCTTTATTTATTCGATTCGAAGCCCGATGGGGCGAATTTTGTACAATTTTGGTTTGTGAACAATTTTTGTTTACCTTCTTACCGCCCCGGCCGCCATTATTGGGCCGGCTGGCACTATAAATGTACGGTCGAACCTGTGATACCGCTTTTTTATGCGTTTGTTTATCTTATTTGATTCGCTACCAGTTCAGGGTTGCAATAGCAATAACTCTGTTCCTCAGTCATTTTTTGATTCATTTTCACTTGTATAACACGATTTTCGTTGACATATATTTTTCCGCTTGTTAGGGGCGTCAAAAGCTACTTCGAGCGCTTTTTCTCGACGGCATGTTATATTTTGATTTATTCAATTCGAAGCCCGATGGGGCAAATTTCGGACAATTATCTTTACAGTGTTTAGTGGCATAGTTTGATGACAATCTACTCTCGCAAGGGCTACGCCTGGTCGCGTTCAGATAACATAAAACGGGCCTTGCGGGGCTTTCCCCGATCTTATTTTCCAGAACTCGAAATTTGCATACGGTCAGAAAATACAATTGGCGTACTTTATTACCTTTGTTTTCTATTAATCGCCTTTCTGACCAAAAGAGTCTGTTTTTCGAGAGATTGGTTTTCACCCGCATTTGAGTGTAGTAGAAAATGTCATCAAACTCCTGCCTTCATGTTCTCCCAAAAGACTTTTTGGGAGAACATCATGTTATTTACTTCATCTGTATTTGATTCGTCCATTTCGCGGCATTCTTGCGAATTTGGACGCCTATAATCGCTTATACAAGAAATATATTGTTGTGGTAATGTAAATCTAGAGCAAGCGGTCTGTTAGGAAGGGGAGACAAAATTTGATGTTATTAGAGGATTGTTTTATTGCCGTATTTATACAATTTTACGAGCCTGACTTGTCCGTAAGCTAGGAATACAATTAGTATTGCCCAGGGAAGTCGTTTGTGCTCACCACGTTTTTGGTTGGGGTATATAGGGGGGGGGGGGTGAGCGGGTTCCTGTCCGTTGAAGCTGAGATTGCCTGGCTTATGCCGTGTGTAACGCTCAGGGTGTCCGGCTGGAAGTCATCTTCGCTCACCCATGCCTCTTGTCTGTGCAAAAAGCCAGCAAGAGATGGGGGAAGCCCGTTCGCATGGCCAGGCGAATGGAAGAATTGTTACGGCTAGTCAAGAGATATTACTTTGTCGCCCGACCGGGCCCCCTATTGGTTCCTTACAGATCGCTCTCGACATATTATAATGCTCGAAGTAATGATTTGCATTCATTGTTGTTTGTTATGTTTTCACTATAATTCCTTTGCTGACCAGTTTGATTGAAACGAGTTAATTATGGTAATAAACTCTCAATAAAGACCATGGTCAATCACACTTACAAAATACAAATTTGTTGACTTCTTCATTTGACTCAGAGTGGGAATAATGATATGGGATGATAATTTTGAAGTTTAGATGGGTCATCTTTTTTATGAATCGGTATAACCTTAGCAATTTTTAATAAGTTAGGACAGGAACCAGTAGAGAGAGAAATATTACATATATGAACCAATGGAGAAACAATAAAGTGTATTATTTGCTTAATGATATTCATACCTAAACCATCTATTCCTGATGTCTTGCTTGATTTCAGTGATTGAACTATACTAACTACTTCATGAATTGTTGTGGGAGTAAAGAATAATGAATTTTCGGAGGGTTCTAAAAGATATTGAGAAAAACGATTGTTGCCAGCATCTATCTTAGAGGCTAATGTGGGACCGACATTAACAAAGTAATCATTAAAATAATTAGCACATTCATTCAAATTATTAATATCTTGTCCATTAACATTAATGGTTGTATTAATATGTTTTTTCTTACCAGTAAGATCTTTGATAATATTCCAAAGAGACTTATTATTTTGAGTACTCGCAATTTTATTTGAGTAATATAATTTGCGGGATAGCCGAATAATAGATGTTAACTTATTTCTATATTTGTTATATTTATCTAAATCAATATGATCTTTACTTCTTAACGCTTTCTTATACACTGTTGGTCATAATGGTGGAATATTTATTTTTACCCCAGTTTAGGGAAGGATTTAAAAAAATTGTATATTTCTAATAGATCTAGATAATGGCATACATTCTCAGATTTTATTGAATATTAATTTGCGAGTGTTTGTTTTGCGTGACTGCTTAATCATATGTGTGCTACTATGCTAATCAGCTAAGGGACCTACGTCCTTAAGTCATAATTGACAGTAATGAGGATTAATGCCTCACAAAAGGGCACTAATATATAGCTGATCGACACGATTTTTATCCTGAAGCCTCACAGTAACGAGGCCATTGCTTATCCCCTGAATCATGACTGTACGCAGTATTTGCTAGGGTACGCGGCCCCTTCCACAAATCCCCCAAAACGAAGAAAATGCAATAAATTGTCAATAATTCATTGCATTTTCCCCCGGCCCCAAACAGGAAAAATTCTTCTGTAGGGCCGTGCCTTGAACCATAATGCATGGCCCTACAGAAGAATTTTTCCTGTTGCGGGCCGGGGGAAAATGCAATGAATTTTTTACAATTTATTGCATTTTCTTCGTTTTGGGGCATTTGTGGGGGCGGCCGCGTACCCTAGCAAACACTGTGTACAGTCATGACTCATGGGATAAGCAATGGCCTCGTTACTGTGAGGCCCCAGGATAAAAATCGTGTCGATCAGCTATTATTACTGCCCTTTTGTGAGGCATTAATCCTCATTACTGTCAATTATGATTTGAGGACGTAGGTTCCCTAGCTGATTAGCATAGTAGCACACATATGATTTAGCAGTCACGCAAAACAAACACTCGCAAATTAATATTCAATAAAATCTGAGAATGTATGCCATTATCTAGATCTATTAGAAATAAATAATTTTTTAAAATCCTTCCCTAAACTGGGGTAAAAATAATTATTCCACCATTATGACCAACAGTGTATAATCGATTGCGAGTCGCAATCGATCGTAAAATGCCCCTCGTTGTCCATGGTTTCTTAGCCTTATTTTTATTTAACTTAATTCGAACCAAAGGTATATTTTTGTTGTAATAATACATTAATTTATTCAAAAATATATCGTAAGCATCATTTGGAACTACTAAATTAAATACATCAACCCAAGATTCTGATGCTAAGTCCGCCCGAAAGCTCTGAATATTAGCATCCGTTTCTTTCCGAACGTATATATACTTCATGGACTCATGTTTAAGTAACTGAATTGTAGGGGAAATAACAAATATGGGGAGGTGATCCGAAATATCAGAATACAATATTCCATTCTGACTGTTTTCATTAAAAATATTCGAAAATATATTGTCTATTAAAGTTTCAGTTATACTAGTTATTCGGGTAGCTTTGTTAATATGTGGATGGAGGGAATAAGAAGAGAGTGTAGTTAGTAACCTAAGTCCAATATTATTCAATGCAGGTGGTAGTAGATTAATATTATAATCCCCCATAAGATATATTATTTTATTTTCACGCGATATTAAAGAAAGACTTTCTTCTAATCTATCTACAAACATATCAATATTACTATGAGGTGGTCTATACATTACTCCAACAAGTATATTTTTAGCTTGTTTATTTATAATTTCAATAAAAATATACTCGGAGCCATCTACACTTAAGTCAGGTCTCTCTTTAAATGTTAAGGAATCATGAATGTACAAGGCTACTCCACCCCCTCGTCCATAATTACGATCAGCTCTAATTAGTTTATAATTTTCAATATTAAATAAAGGAGGTGATTTATTATTCAACCATGTTTCCGTTATCCTATTATGGAAAACGGAAAATGTTGTATAGAAGAAAAAAATAAATCCATAGAATCGAAGTTTTTATTCATGCTTCTAGCATTAATATGCAACAAACTAAAGGACGTTTGATTATGGCCATCATTATTTAAATTAAAAGCAGCGTTGAAATCGTCAGTAGTAAAATATGTTGACTCATTTTCTGTTACATCTTGGTTAATTTCTAAATCAAAATTCATATGACTAAATTCAATATAGGCCTACAATTATCAAATAAAATAATTAAGAAATGGGCCCATGTAATGATTTGAATATGATGTAGAATAATAAAGTCTGTTTGATATGTAACGTTAAGCATGTAAAATGTTTCACTTCGTACTAGTCTCAATATAAACAATCGTTTCACCGTGGGTGCATGTGCAGTGACTTGTGCAAGTGCTAAAATAATACAAAGAATGGTGAGTGAATGAACGGAACAGCGAATTGCAGCCATTGGTGGCGGTTCCGGTTTAGTACTGACCACCGCCAGTTCAGGAAAAAAAAGGGGGAAATAATTAAACATGAGAGAACGTACAGTATTAAAGGCAAATATGTGTGGGTATATACAGGGACAGGTAAGAGGAATGCAGGTTAGAATAGATCATTTAAATACGCAAGAGTGTATAGCTAGGTTACGAGGCTCCAAAGAAATGGATCAGGGTCTGCCATTCATATGCTACAACAGTATTGATGGTAAAGGTCAAAGTTCGAAGGTCATAGGGTTGTAAAAGTGCTAACAAATAAAATATCTTGTTTATTCCGCAATAACAGGAAAAGCATTGAAGCAATTCAAATCAAACTTGAATGAAACATGTATAAGCATGCAGGGATGAACTGATTAAATCTTGGGTTTAAGAGGTCAAAGGTCACAGGTCATAAAAGTGTTACAAAGTCCAAAAAAAATCGTATTACTGTGATAATTGAACAAAATTTGAACCAATGTTGACCAAACTGAGCTCAAGTATGTAAAACAACTTAGGAAATTAAATGATAAGCATTTGGGTCTGTAAGGTCAGATATGTTGCAGGTCACAGGATCATTGATCAATGAATTTACATGTAGGCGGAGGGATATTGGAGCGCAGTCTTATTTATATTGTTTATGTTTATTGTTTGTATGATATCAACAGTGTTTGCAATTACTTTTTTGAAGAGTAAAAGTGATGATGCTGTTGGCAAATGATTCGCACTACCAAAGAGGAGGAGGTGCTCTTAAATTTTGTATATGTGTTTTTTCCCATACTTTCCCTTTTATATTTTGAAACCAATGTAAGCTCAAGGACTTCCTATTTTAATTGTGTACATTTATAGCAGAAACTAAACGAAAGTCATTCAATTTATGAAATATTATTCATATGATGTTGTAGAATGCTTTCCTCTTTGTCGTTATAGAAGAAGTACCATTTCTGTAGATAAAAGTAGTCTTGTTGTACAGTCTGTAATGAAATATTACCCAGTAGCTGATATACGTATACGTGTATATAAATAGTTTTAAAAGAAATACACAGCATGAAAGTGATAGCATGCTTTAGTTAGTATATTGAAGATTCATATGATCATACTGCTACCCTGAGAGCCAAAAGGGCATTAACTAATTTCTTGCCAACACAGCTAATTCCCTTCTGTCTCTCATCAGACCATATTAGGGTTACATGCAGATGGAGATGGGCAGAATGTACCTTAATGGAAATATTGAATTCTGCCTATTAATATACATGTACACAGTTGCCTATGAAACTGTACATGTATTTTGTGAGAAACTATCATAAAGCAATTTTATACAACTCACTCCTAGATCCTAATCAAATGATTGGTTAGACGCTGTCATGTGTGATTAATTTACTGAGACGATCACACTTGTTTTGTGAAATGAAATTTCAGATTTTGACATACCGGGTTCTACTTTTTTGCCACCACCAGAATTCTTCAGTGTAAATCAAGGGCTGTATTTCAAAATGTTTGGGGTAAAGTACATCAGAGAATTGCCCAGAAGTTTATGTACATGATATCACACAATTCATTAAGATATATTGTACAATCTAGCGCAGTACAACATCTGTGGCTTACACACGAGCAGACAGAAATAAAATCATGTTTCTTATTCATATCATCACAATTCAACTTTCACATCAAAACTATGGATTAAAACTAGGCTTTGTGGCAATATATCCTCAATTCTCAATAAAGCAACTAAATTATAGTTTTGGAAGTAATAAACTGCAAGTTACAGATTATAAAGGTGCCTACATGGATCTTATCAAATCATCAGGGAGTTCATGAAACATTAACAACAGTGTAATGAAATAAGGAATAAAGTTGACACTGCTTTACAGTGTCGATGGAAGCCGGAAGGAATATTGTCTTATTTTCTTCCCCAGTATTGTATCAGTGCATCTGCTGACCGGCGCAGTATTGGAGGAAGGTCGCCATCTACTGTCGAACATTGTATATGCGGTAGGGTTATTTAGGGGAACATTCATACATTCTCTACCTCCTTTAATTCTGGACAACCTGTGAAATTTCTACCGTATCAAGCCAGTGATTTTGATGAGATACTCCTCTTTAATATAATTGATAATTCCCTTCACTTCAAATTGTTTTTTACAGTACATTTAAAATACAAAGGGGACATTATTGAGGGGGGGGGGGTGGTGGGACATGTAAATGGAGCATTTAGAAAAAATGTTCTTGAAAGAATTACCACCTTTTTGTCATAGAAATTCATACTTGTAGAAACATGGATGGACATGATATTATGTGATTAATACGTGTACTTTTTTATCTACTCATCTTTTATTGCGATTTTTCTTGATGGTCAAAGAGAGGGGAATTATGCATGATGTAAAATTAAGGCAACTGCTCTGGTTCTTCCATTGTTTGGGAAATACAATTTCCCACGTGGTGCTATTAAATACTTAAAATATAATTATGTGTATTTGATTGACCGACTGTACATCACCTATATGCAATTTATGTGAAGTTTATGTACATACACTGTCGCTCATAAAGTTGGAATATTTTTGTTTTACCCCAATTTATGGAATTATTTTAAAAATAATTTTAAAATAATAGATCTAGATAATAATATACATTCTCAGATTTTATTGCATAATAATTTGGCAATGTGTGTTTTGCGTGACTGCTAAATCATGTGTATGCTACTATGCTTATCAACTAGGGGACCTACGCCCTTAAGTCACAAATGACAGTAATGAGGATTAATGCCCCACAAAAGGGCACTAATATATATAGCACATCGACACGGTTTTGATCCTGGGGCCTCACAGTTACGAGGCAAATGCTTTGTCACTGAACCATAACTGTACGCAGCGTGGGCTAGGGTAGGGGGCAGTTTCCATAAATTAAAAACAAAAGCAGAAAATGCAATAAATTTTCAATAATTTATTGCATTTTACCCCGGTTCCCAACATAAACAAATCCTTTGTGTGCCCATGCCTTGAGCCATAATGCATGGCCGTCCAGAGGATTTTTTTAGCAGTCACGCAAAACACACATTGTCAAATTATTATTCAATAAAATCTGAGAATGTATACTATTATCTAGATCTATTATTTGTAAATTATTTTTAAAATAATTCCATAAATTGGGGTAAAACAAAAATATTCCAACTATATGATCGACAGTGTATATATGTTTACATTTTGTACTATGTTATATACCCCGGTAATGCCTTTTAAGCACTGATGATGTCATTGGATCTATATACATATACCTGATAACTTTGTAGCACCTCTTAGATAATATTCGATCACGATGCCTAGAATTACCATTTCATATGACCTAAGATAACCTCTGACCTCTGTTTTTATAATTACCACACTCATCAAAGGTCAATTAAAATATGTACATTGTAACCTCATGTTCCTACACAATGAAGGAGTGCTATCCTTCTTGAAATAAAGAAGCAAATAAGAAATTTTGCACCAATTTCAGTGTAGTGTTGTAATAAAGACACAGTTCAGATTTCCAATAGTTTTTTAATGTATAATATTATAGTCTGTTTGAAGCCATAAGGGCCTTAACATGTATCATTTAACACAGGGTTAAATGCCATTGTGGCTTCAGACAATATATTCAAGAAATGTAGACCTATATGTATCTCAATAACTAAAACTACATACTACAATCCATTGCTGTCTTTAGTTTTGTTCTGAGCCATTTCCGTCACTAGGTTGACATTTATAGAAACCTCTTCCTTATATCGGAATGAGAGTCTTGTGATATTGTGTTTATTAACAACGACACTCTTTAATGATGACAATGATGACTTCTTATAACAATATTACTTGAACGTACACAATTTCTACTTTCATGTCTTTTGTCAGTTCTTTTTTAATACCTTACTCTTGTCATCTTTTTGGAATGCAAAAACATACTTTGGAGGGTTTGTGATATTATTCAATCCCTCGATGCTATTGAATTTAAATCAAATTAAATCGCAATGTCAGGTAGCCAACTCATGCTGCATTCAAATTACATTACACATTATCTAGCGAGTGAGGCGAATCAGGAATATGTGGAATTCCATTTCCAAACTGAAATTTCATATAAATGTAGTACAAAAGCTAATTTTGTAGACAAATTGGCCTTTTCCATTTAGTGAAAAGGCCGAAATATCTGTGAGAGAAAGCATGTACATATTTTTGGTGCAATATTTTTGTTATCTCACATTTTATAGGAAGATTGACATTATTTGAATGTACAATCAATGAAGATAATGTGGAAACTCGATAACTTTCAAATCATATTCTTTTGAAAAAGATCAGTTTTAAAGAAACAAATTTTCTTTCGTGCTGTTTTTAGGTAGGTCTTGCTTTGATTGAATTCACTTACGAAATCAACTTTAGAGGGATTTCAATACCCTATTGTAATGCCTATATAAATCTTGTGTGGATTGTGTAGTAAGTCATCGACATGTTCATCCATTTCAATTGGTGAGGCACAAGGTGATTTTCCTTATTTTGATTTAAAAAAAAAACCTTTTCAGTCGAGTGTTTTTTATTTGATCATTTCGTGTGTTACATTTGTGAAACAAAGTATGCTTTGATACTATTCTTATGGCATGAGAAATTGAGTTTGTAAATTTTTACCCCGTTTTGCAATAATGCCAAAAATACTTTGGCAACCTAATTTATTAGATGTAATGTAAATCCATATTTTCAAAGTAGGACTATACATTTAGAATTGTCTATATTCGACGACTGTGTCCTCACATTGTTGCTGAAAACTCCTTCAAATGAACTGTAGATTTGAAAATTATATCAATAAAGAGAAATATATTTGTTAAGATGATTATTATGTGTATTTATAGAAAGACATATTCGTGTCAATTTATTACCACAGATAGTAATTATCATAATTTTTAAAATATGTCAGCTGTGAAGATGAAATCTTTTACGGATTAGTCAGCCAATGGCTATGTAATCATAAAATGTTATTGTCATTAACCTTTCAATTCAACAGATTTTGGTGTTGAGGAAATAAGTGTTTTGCATCATTCTGTTACTATGAAATTACCCAGAGTGTGTACTATTTATATGTCCATTTTACTTGAAAATTTATTGTTATTCTTTATAAGTTGAGTTTATTTCCCGGTGTTTTAAATGTGTGCAACACTCGGTATATGAAATAATGCAGTTCAACTTTATACCAAGATACTTTTATATATCTTAATATAGTGTTGAGTAAACAGATGACATACATGTAGTAAGTAAATAAAAATTACACCAGATTTCAATTAAAAACGTTTTATTTTTCACCAAGCTTCTTTTGTGGATGGTTTGGAGGTAATTTTAAATCAAACAACTGAGTTTCCTTTAATAATAAGAAGAATAAATGCAATTAATATAGCGCCTCTATAGCACTTTGAGATGCCATCCAAGCAGAGACAGTGTCAGTTTAGTGAATGCGTATGGTTTTAGAATAGATATGTCTTCAAAAACTGTTTGAATTTGCTCTCCTGTTGGTGATGATTTGAATTGAGGAAGAAGCCTGTTCTAGAGCTTGTAAGCATCTAGTAAATCTAGAAGATTATTGACTGGTTGAATTAAGGTCACTGACGATGATAAACGATCGAATGCGCCGTGAATGAGAACGTCACACAATTGGACACTGCCTGTTCTATCTGTCTCTGTCCGTCTTTCTTCTGTCCAACGAACGAACCATACAAGTGAATACCAGTAGCCTGATGAAGCTTATCATACCTAAACATACATATACATGTATATTACATATTGAAGGATTGAGAGAGAGAGAGAAAAAAAAAAGAGAGAAATAGAGCTAGAGTGAGAGATAGAGAAAGAGAGAGAGAGAGAGGGAGAGAGAGAGGGGGGATTAAGGGGGGGATAGGTCTGCTTCAAGTAAACACATTAATAAAGACACATACAACAGATTTAGGTAGAACATCAACTATGCCTTAGTACTTATTTTGAGAGGAAAATTTAAGAAAGGTGGTTAAAGTAGCTTAATTAGATAAGGAATGTGCAGTAACGAATAAATTTATTCATGGTATATAGGCCTAAGTAAAATAAGGAGTGAATACATTTCCTTTAGCAATAAGTGAAATAATTAAGAAAATATAGCCAATCAAACGAAAACAATCCCACCTCTCAACATGAAGGTCTCGTTCTTGAAAGGGGGCTACATCAATCATGACCTAACCTGCTCTCTAAATACAAGAGTGAAAATCCACAGTTAAGAGTAGTTGAATTCACTCTCAATAGAGTACTTTAATTCTCTACATTGGAGGAGATTCCTTTCTAATTCGGGTTGGATTCAACTCTTAACGAAGTGATCGCTAATATGAATCATAAAACAATGAATTTCCACTCCTCTGCTTTAAATGGAGTAGTACCCTGATGACGGAAGCACAAAAAATATAGTTTTTTTTTTTTTGGCTCTCGAAAATTTGAAATTTGGCAGCCCCCCCCCAAAAAAAAGGGTAAAAATCACGTGTTTTTACACGTTTTTCCCCGGGGGGGGGGGGGAGCGAGCCCCCCTCCCCCTGTATCCACCACTGGGTTTGCCCAAGTATCCTAAAATTAAAGTGAAAAGATAGGTACTAAAGACTTGATAACATGCGGATGAGATTGTGTGGGTGTGTGTGTGTATATATGTGTGTGTGTGTGTGTGTGAGTGTGTATTTATTCGAGACTTGACGACGTTTGGTAATCAACTGTGATTGTTTACGTCTTCGGAACAACCCTCAGCTCCTCATTCAGAAGACGTTGGTCATTTACGAAATGAGTTCTTTTAGAATATATGTATAGATGACGACAGCCGAGCTGGTCACTTGAACAGCTCACATCTTCGTAACCGTTATCTGCAGGGCGTAAAACTCATTGACAAAACATTCCTTTGATTTTCCCATAGACCCTTCTGACCCCTATAACATTATCCTCAAGCGAATATGCGATCAGCCGGTAAATATCTGCTTGAGACTTCGTGGAGACGTTCTTTTTAATTTTCTTTTATTTAATTTCGGTCATATTTCTATGAGCTAGAAATGGGATATAATTAACATTTGCCGCTTCTGCACTTACGTTGCGAAAAAAAATCTTCCCTTGTCCCTTCGATTCTGTGGCATGTCATCTACTGTTGATACTCGGCTCAGACAAACCTATTCCACACTGCTTCCAATGAGACACTACCCCTGTCTTTCCCAGGTGAATCATGAACAGCATATTTAGTGTTTTTTCAGTCTCCTCAATGCCTGTATTCAGGAATCTGAATATGGGCACTATACACATTCCCGGAATGGATTGGATTGTTTAATAAAAATATATCTTAATAAGTTGAGAGAGTCAAACTGGAGTCTTGATTTTTAAAGAAATAAAGGACCAAAAAACCTAGACATCAGTGATGAAGTACATGTTGGCAGTAGCGTGGATCATTTTAAATGAAATTGCCGTGATGCCTCTCTTAATAATTTATAGTTCAAGTACACCACCAACTCTGGCTATATGATTGAAAATCGATGTCAGAATTAATGCTCCTCAAACCAGCTTGCGCCTGTGTACCATATAGTGTATCTAGATTTTATACTTTGAACTTCTTTATGTCGATCTTCTTTACAAACTCTGAATCACAATGTTACGAAAGCAGTATCATGCTTCATTTTATTTCAAAATGCTTTCACATAACTCACTCCGGAAATTAGTTTCCGAAGACCGAAGACTTATTGTCAGCGAAGAGGAAAATTCCTGACGGTGAAGGAGGGTGAATTGAATATTCCTTTATATTACTGCATGATTCTTTTCCTTATGATTCTGTATCCAAAGCACATCGGAAATAAACCATAAGTGAACCTCTGTGAAAAACAACCTATCAGTTAAAGGGAAAGCCCTTAGCGATGCAAATCGATATTATTAGCTCAAGGAGAGTTTTCTTTTCCTTTCATATTTTTTTCCAAGACGTTTCTATTATCGTATTAGCAATCTCCACTATCTATTTTCCTATTTTGCTTCTTCCTTTCGTCTGGAAAGAAATATTGTTTTCTCGCTATCATGCAGCGAAAATCAAAAAGGAAAAGGACTAGTTATTTTTGTTTAAATATTCGATGAAGTTAACTCACGATGCTTTAATAATCATCCGTAATTTGAATTGGTTTATTTGGCTAAATATAAAATATCTATATTTGAAATGTCTGACTACGATAAGGAACTATGTTGTTTCATAAGAATACAAATTTAGCACTTCCACTGCTCATTAACCAAGTAAAAATATGAAGAATGGGAATAATTTAACTGAAGACTCAAGTTTTAAAATATTGTGTAAAGCTTGCCAAAAGTAAGTAATTTAATCACATTGCCATACTAAAGTATCCAAATACCATCAATCAACTAAAGAGAAGAATTAAGCAAATGTCAACATAGCTTGTGAAAATAAGAACAGGCTCAAAGAATGTCTTAGATTTAATCATGTTTTAGTTTGTTTCCAAATATATTAAGGTCAAGATTTCAATATTGTCAAATTGTCATTACTGATTATCCTCTTAAGTAAATTAATTTATCTTCCATTGCATTTTATATTTATTTTATTTCAATTCTAATTGATGTAAGACATTATATTAAATATTAGCATGTTTATTTACGAAATAATTGTGAGGAAACCAATAACAAAAAAACCCACCTAGTAAGCTGATACGGATGCTCCTACTTTTCAAAAAAGAAAGGGTCGTCGGTTGACTCTGTCTGCATTAGAACTGTGTTCGAGTCAACCTACCTTTGTAGTCTATTCTTAATTGACAAGCGGCCTTGTGAAGTGATCTTCTTAATAAAATGTGTACACCAATATTTAAAAAAAATGTAAGGTTTTTTTCTGTTCTTCTAGACCTACATATAAATAAATTACTAATTTGTTGTTGAGTGTGTTATCCTGATTTCCATGTATGATTAAAGGGTTAAGGTACTGGATTTCTGTACATTTTGTATGCACTGTTACGGTAGCAGACTACAGCAGCTGGGGTAGCAGACTACAATGGCCGCCCTCACCATCAGAGGGCGGCAGTCCACTTCGGAGCTGCACCCGGAGAGAAGCAAGCCGGACTCTCTTTTGCACAAACACTGAACTTGTATTGGTTTAAGACTGGAATGGCTAATAAAAGATGGATCTCCGTCATACACCTCGGGTGAGTAAACACCAAGCGATGTGTCCAAAGTAGGTTCATATAATCTACTTCAGTACAATCACAAACTGATAATTCCATGTAAGGTGAAGTCGACCATGACAGGTCTAAATCAGATAAATTACTACATCAGGCACACTGATAAATATTATACAAAGAATAGGGCAGCAATTAATGTATACAAATGTGATTGAACAAGCTGTAGTAAGCATATGTTTGATGCAAACTGCTCTGTTTGTTAGATAACAGTTAAGGTATCTCTTTCTTTTCTACTCACGACAGGGGATATTTTTCATATTTATTCTGTGTAAAACAGTGTTTGGTTCAAGAGCATGAGGTATCAGAGATCAAGATTAGACTCCATAGTCCATTTTGCAAATTTCTAAAACCTTCAAAGTGGTTGGGTACAATGTGTGGGACCACCTACATGTAAAGTACTGAGAACAATGCACTTAATTATTGAACATTAATATTTGAAGCGTACAAGAGAATTTCGATAGTTTTAAAGGATTTGTATCTATCCTTAACACATTTACATTTTCTTTGATAGGACTTACCGAAACCTGGTTACACTCAACTTCTCCTCCAATATTCAATACTTGGAATTATGAATTAATTCATACAGACCTCACAATTGAAAAGGGAGGAGGTGTCGCTTTTTATACCCGTAATGATGCACAATTTAGAATAAGACACGGTATTCAATTTGAATGAATATAAACATTTTAAAAATAAATTATTGATAATAACACGTAACAATAAAATCATTGGGGTAATGTTTCAACCACCTTACAATGTAGCGGACAAATTTTGTTGATGAGTTCGAATCATGCCTTGACTTTATTTCTAGAGAAAAAAGAAAGAAATATATATCATGGGGAGACTATAATATTGATGTGCCCATACGTTATATTGTTCTTGGCCAACACTTGGCAAACCTCTTATTATTTAACGAACTAGGACTACAAACGTATCACACACTATAATTGATAATATTTTCTCAAACGTATTAGATAATAAAAAGAATGGAATAATATACTATGATATTGCCAACTATTAACCCATATTTACGATATGTCCGAATGATAAAAAGAAATAAAAATTCCCAATAAATAAGATACCACACAACGTAACGAAACAAAGCGTAATCTTGAATCATTAAAGATAGACTTGAGTCAAGAAGGTTAGTTTGATATTTATTTTGAAAGAGATGTGAACAGCTCATATGAAAATTGTTTAAACAAACTTTTTCGTTATTATGATAAAAATGTGCCATTCAGAAGAATTAGATCAAATAAAAAGAAAAAGAAACGACAATGGATCACTCAGGGTATACACAAATCCATATCTACTAGAATTCGTATATTTAAAATATCACATCGATCAGCTACAAATGAAAATCTAAATAAATATAAAAAGTACCGCAATACTTTTGTAATAACATTGAAAATAGTAACGATAATAATCAATCATTAAGGCAAAGAATTAATGACATTTTAGAGAAGAAAAAGCCTGATACTTCAAGATAATATTCAACTAAATGACAATGGGCATCGCATTCAAGACCCAAATAATGTTGCTGAGGCATTCTTTACTAATATTTGACCGGATTCGCTTCCAAAATAATTACTATAATGAATGAATTTTTGAAACACTTAATTAATAACATCAATCGATCCTTATTTTTTAATCCAACAAATATTCAATAGATTTTAGAAATTGTTCGTTCATTAAAATGCAGTAAATATAGCGGCTCTGATGAAATAAGTGTATCTTTATCAAAACAAATAATTCACTCATAGCTTCCCCGTTATCACATATTTTTGTCTGCCCCTCTCTTTTTCTCTCTCCCAATGTCCCTTTCTCTCTCTCCTCTTTCTCTTTTCCCCTTTCTCCCAATCTGTCTCTCCCTTCTCTCTCCCAATCCGTTTCTCACCCTCTCTCTCTCCTCTTTCTCGTTTCTCTCTCCAAATCTGTCTCTCCCCTCTCTTTCCTTTTTTTTTCTCTCTCTCTCGCTCTCTCTCTCCTGTCCTTCCTCCCTTCTCATTCTCCCTGTACTATGTGTATTCGAAATTCTAGGGAGAGAGAGAGGGAGAGAGAGAGAAAAGGAGAGAGGGGAGAGACAGATTAGGAGAGAGAAACGTTGAAAGAGGAGAGAGAGAGAGGGGATAAACAGATTGGGAGAGAGAAGGGAGAGACAGATTTGGAGAAATGGGAAGATAGAGAGAGAGAGAGGGTAGAGACAGATTGGGAGAGAGAAACGAGAAAGAGTAGAGAGAGAGAGAGAGGGGAGAAACAGATTGGGAGGGAGAAGGGAGAGACAGATTGGGACAGAAAAACGAGAAAGAGGAGAGAGAGAGAGAGAGAGAGAGAAGGGGGGGGGGGGGTCTGCTACGAGTACATACATTAACAAAGACATACCACAGATTTAGGTAGAACACTATTTAATGAACCAATAACTATGCCTTATTACATATTTTGAAAGAAAAAGTGAAGAAACGTGATTAAAAGTAACTTAATTAGGTAAGGAATATAAAGTAATGAATACATTTATTTATGTAATAAGTACAATAAGGATTGAATACATTTAGTTACAATACGTGAAATAATATACCCCCAAAAATGCCAATCAAACGAAAAAAAAATCCACCTCTCAACATGAAGGTCTCGTTCTTCAAAGGGGCTACATCAATCATGACCTAACCTGCTCTCTAAATACAAGAGTGAAATCCACACTCAGGAGATGTTGAATTCACTCTCAATAGAGTACTTTAAACCACTACATTGGAGTAGACTGCTTTATAATTCGGAGTGGATTCAACTCTTAATGCAGTGACCGCTGATTGGGAGAGACTGATTAGGAGAAAGGGGAAGAGAGAGAGAGAGAGAGAGAGAAAGGAGAGAGGGGAGAGACAGATTGGGAGAAAGAGGAGAGAGAGAGGGGAGAAACAGATTAGAAGGGAGAGACAGATTGGGACAGAGAAACGAGAGAGAGGAGAGAGAGAGAGAGAGAGAGAGAGAGAAGGGGGGGGGGGTCTGCTACGAGTACATACATTAACAAAGACATACCACAGATTTAGGTAGAACACTATTTAATGAACCAATAACATCGCCTTAGTACGTATTTTGAGAGGAAAATTGAAGGAAGGTGATTAAAAGTAACTTAATTAGGTAAGGAATATAAAGTAATGAATACATTTATTTATGTAATAAGTACAATAAGGAGTGAATACATTTCGTTACAATACGTGAAATAATATACGAAAAAAAATCCCACCTCTCAACATGAAGGTCTCGTTCTTCAAAGGGGGCTACATCAATCATGACCTAACCTGCTCTCTAAATACAGGAGTGAAAATCCACACTCAAGAGTAGTTGAATTCACTATCAATGGAGTACTTCAAACCACTACATTGGAGTAGACTCCTTTATAATTCGGAGTGGATTCAACTCTTAATGCAGTGACCGCTGATATGACTAACAAAAGAATGGATTTCCTCTCCTCTGCTTTAAATGGAGTAGCCCTGATGAAAGTAATTCTCCATTCCTTACCCATTATTTATTGTGTGACAAAACGAATACATGCATTTAGTCTTAGATATAAATAATGACTTATTGCACGATAGCTGTTATTGTACGTCAATCATTAGGTTGAACAATAGTACGGTATGAAGATCCAAAATCCAAAAATCAGTGTAGGTTTTCAACTCATGTGTGAAAATGTTTAACCATGTCTACAAGTTAGGTAACCTTAACACATAGTGTGGAGATGAAAACAGTTGATGAACAGATCAATAGCCAAAAATATGATGCTAAAGTTGTCACCTCTGGTGCTGGAGGCACAGTATTAAAAACTAAGGTGTTGACTAAAATGATAATGAAGTACACACCAGTAATATGGTGAGAGCATGTTTAAGAAACGAGCTCAACGAGACATAATTATAAGATATATTTAATCACTAGAAGAATGGAAGACATCTTTCTTCTTGAATAATCTTAAAATACACTACATGTATTTTAACATATTTATTTTCTTTTCGATTCCAATGAAACTTAACGGAAAAGATAAGCTTGAGGCCAGATAATGGTCAGAAAATAGAACCCATCATATTGCACCGAACTAAACACATATCAAAAGCCGAATCATTTTACCTTCAATTTCTATAGCCTATCTGAAAGATCTACATGCAACACGAGCGCAAAGACTTTCGAGAAATCAACCTAGAGTGATTTCAATAGCCATGTGCATCACCTTATAGGATGCGAACATCACAATGACATTATTACAAAATCTAAACGTGATCTCGAAAGGAGTTATTAAGTTAATTTCTCGAAAGACTTGCGATCGAGTTATACTTAACAGAAGCAAAACAAAAACAAGAAAGAACAAAATTGTGACATTTATAGTCCTACGTGCTGCTAATACCAACAAAAAGAGCAAATGAATTATTTTTCTTCTGTGATAAGAAGCAACAATTAAGAGATTCTGCCATTATTAAAATGGACGGTAGAACAAAACGCAACTAAATACGTGAGTTAAAGATTACGAATATAAAATAAAAGAAGAAAAAAAGAAGAAAAATCTAAGTTTGAGAAGACCTTGCTAGAATGATATGGGATAGCTTAAAACGCATATTCATACAGGTGTATATGCATTCATTTTAGGCTTTCTACTGCCAGCTGAAGGTACGAATCTATATTTCTGTTTGGCTATCACACAAAATCAAAGTTTTATGTGCAAACAAATAATGAAACACATGTCGCCGTTTAAAATTTGCCAAACTAGAGTACAACATTACGAATATTAAATGAAAGAAGAAAAAAGAATTCAAAACTTAGTTTGAGAAGATCTGTCTAGAAATGTAAGGGAAAGCATAAAACACATACTCATACAGGTGTATATGCATTCATTTAAGGCTCCGTACTTCTAGCTAAAGGTATCTTATATACACTGTTGGTCATAATGGTAGAATAAATATTTTTACCCCAGTTGAGGGAAGGATTTAAAAAAAAAAAAAAAAATCTAATAGATCTAGATAATGGCATACATTCTCAGATTTTATTGAATATTAATTTGCGAGTGTTTGTTTTGCGTGACTGCTAAATCATATGTGTGCTACTATGATAATCAGCTAGGGAACCTACGTCCTTAACTCTTATCCTGCCATGAGACTGCTAGCGCGCTATTGTTATAGTGCCATGTGCACGCGAGCGTGCTATCGATTGAAAGCCACGTTCATGCTAGCGAGCCATCGCTACGGTGCTTTGTGCGCGCTAGCAAGCATATGTAATAACAGTTATTGTTCATGCCCATTGCACCGTGCTGAGTGCTTTTACAGCGCTATTGAAAGTACCATCGCGTGCATCAGATTATCGGCTTTGGATTACGCGACTTTGTATACAACAGTCAGATTGGATTTTCTCGAGTAATTCAGCGATTTGTTTTTTGTAAAGATTTAAATAACACGCACTTGAACCAACCTTAAAATTAACTTGGCACTCAGGAGATTAGCACTGTGGCACAATAGGAATTAGCACTGTGGCACTGGGTGCATTGTATGGGTGGCAGCTTAAGAGTTAAATCATAATTGACAGTAATGAGGATTAATGCCTCACAAAAGGGCACTAATATAGCTGATCGACACGATTTTTATCCTGGGGCCTCACAGTAACGAGGCCATTGCTTAGCCCCTGAATCATGGCTGTACGCAGTGTTTGCTAGGGTACGCGGCCCCTTCCACAAATCCCCCAAAACGAAGAAAATGCAATAAATTGTCAAAAATTCATTGCATTTTCCCCCGGCCCCCAACAGGAAAAATTCCTCTGTAGGGCCATGCATTATGGTTCAAGGCATGGCCACACAGAGGAATTTTTCCTGTTGGGGGCCGGGGGAAAATGCAATGAATTTTAGACAATTTATTGCATTTTCTTCGTTTTGGGGGATTTGTGGAAGGGGCCGCGTACCCTAGCAAACACTGCGTACAGTCATGATTCAGGGGCTAAGCAATGGCCTCGTTACTGTGAGGCCCCAGGATAAAAATCGTGTCGATCAGCTATATATTAGTGCCCTTTTGTGAGGCATTAATCCTCATTACTGTCAATTATGACTTAAGGACGTAGGTCCCTTAGCTGATTAGCATAGTAGCACACATATGATTAAGGATTAAGCAGTCACGCAAAACAAACACTCGCAAATTAATATTCAATAAAATCTGAGAATGTATGCCATTATCTAGATCTATTAAAAATAAATAATTTTTTAAATCCTTCCCTAAACTGGGGTAAAAATAAATATTCCACCATTATGACCAACAGTGTATTTATGTTTGGCTATCACACAAAATCTAAGTTTTACAGACAAAAAGAAGAAGAAACAGAGCACATGTCACCCTCTTATATTTCAGATTACCAGTAATATATCTTTCATCAAGAGGCTGCATTAATTAAAAATCATAGCAGTTATCTCCATGTTTGAATCCAAAGGTTTCCCTATTTCAGAGGTTTCTTTATCACCACAAGTTCGTGGATAAACAACTAATATTCAAAATGATTCCGTGCAAACAGGAGCTATGACACTTTAAAAGTATACTTGTAAGTTTACTCCAATCAAAGGGATTTCTTCTTCTTCTTCTTTTTTCCTCTTTTTCTCTCTTAATGCGTTAATAGTCCTGCTCATTAACGCCCACTCTGCTATAGCCAATCTGATCGAGGCGAGGACGACGCATGCGCACCTTCATCAGCGCGTTGACGACAGTAAGAGCGATAAGAACACAGAGGGCGCTCACACCCACGATCATCAAAGGGTCATGAGATTCGGGTCCTGGAGAGTGAACGAAAAATTAACAGGATATTAATGACAACAAAATCAAGAATAATAATAATGATAACAATAATAGCCCTATTACTAACAATATAAATATACTGGGACATATACCTACATTTATACTACGCAAACATCGCACCGGAAAATGTTGAACTTTAACGTGCTCTATGGTACATTCTTAAGCATTTCTGAATGAATAAACTGAACATTGATGTGATTCTTTTTTTAAAGATAAAGGGAGGGGGGGGGAGGAATGTGCGCCCCACAAACCCTGGATCCGCCCCTGGAAGTGATGGGTCCGCACTAGTCGACCTCAACCATGGACTATAGGTCCATGCCTCAACCCACCTTCCTCATCTTAACTGCGCGAAATCTAATTTTAATTGTCGATTGTAAACAAACAACCCTCGTGGGAGTTCGCAGATACCCCGAATGCCAAGTGAAAACATCCGCACGGTCAACTTACGCTTCCCTCTTGTCGTGTTAGCACCCCACTTTCTGGGTTGTAAGCTGCTTGCATTAGCCGTGTTCACACGATGGTAATTTTGGTGGGCGTAAAGGTCGTGTTTAGTGCTTGTCGGCGTAAGTATGGTAAGGTCGGCGTATAGGGAACGATAGTCGTGTTAGCTACGCCGACCTTTACGCCGACTGTTTTTTCTCCTTTATTTCTCCAGGAGTAACACGATAACACGACTAAAATGTAGCGTAAGTTGACCGTGTGGATGCTCTAACTTGGCACTCGGAGTATCTGTGACCTTTCAAAAGGGTTGTTGGTTTACAATCGAAAATGAAAATTAGATTCCGCGCAGTTTAGATGCGGAAGCCGGGGTGAGGTCGACTAGTGCGGACGGAAGATATGCTGAGTAAAGACTGCGTCGGTGAAAGGTCGTGAAAATTTACGTGGCAAGTTGGTGCGAGTAAGAGCAGATGGACAACTATTGGTGTAAGTCAAATATGTTTGGAATATTTATTGCTGCGCGGAAATACTTACTCCGACTAGGAAGCCCCTTGTTGGACATGGCTATTGTCTTGAATTGTTCGCTGCTTAATGTGACATGAGTTCCTTTGCATTATTCGGTATTGTCGGATGTCGCCTTATTATAATGCACCGCGCACAAACAGTACATTATTCTTGTCAGCATTATGCCTAGGTCACATTTGCTCTACGGCTAGGATACGGCGGCCGTACGCCCCTAAAATCGAAAGATACATTCGGCGGCCGCGGAGAATCTGCGGTGGCCTTAGGGTCACCCTAGGGCGTATCCCTATCTTTACAGGCCGTACGGGTCGCTGTGGAATTATAACGCCGAGTGATAATGCTTTCCTTTCTAGGTTCGCCGTTGCGATTAGACACACCGTAGCCATGCCGTAGAGCGGTTCCACCGCGACAGTACGTCGGGCGCACGATAGCTTTGCGTTCTATATACTCCAGGGGTGAAGAGGAAGCATCAGTTTGGCCGCGAGGTCGCCGTATGGTCCCTCTTCGGCCGCCTTGTGAGTACCTTGCTTCTGCCTTATTATTTTGTCAAAAAGCTACGGCCGCCGCAGGGACGCCCTAAGGCGACCGTGCGTCATCACTTCAAAGGCCGTACGGTAGTCGCAGATTTTCTGTCTCCACAAACTCAAAATTCGCCGTGCGGCTACCCTAACATAATGGGTGAAGAGGGAGCATCAGTTTGGCCGCGAGGTCGCCGTATGGTCCCCCTTCGGCCGCCTTGTGGGTACCTTGCGGCTACCTTGCTTCTGCCTTAGTATTTTGTCAAAAAGCTACGGCCGCAGCAGGGACGCCATAAGGCGACCGTGCGTCATCACTTCAAATGCCGTACGGTAGTCGCAGATTTTCTGTCTCCACAAATTCAAATTTCGCCGTGCGGCTACCCTAACATAATGTGACCGCTACCGTATGTTACCGTGGGAATGCTGCGGCGGTCCTTTAATTGATACTGGCCGTATATATTCTAGACCGCACGACCGCCTCGGCAAATGTGACCTAGGCATTACTCTACGGACACTACTCACCGTCATCAACGCTATCAAGCAACATAGCTGTTTGGGAGCGTTGGGCATCAGATAGCGGTCCGATCGTGATGGTGTGTGGTTTGGATCGGGAGCCTGTGGGCTGCAGACTACGACGAGATCGTGCTAGGCATCCCTGGGCGCAGCGGGAGCCCGAGTCGTTGTTGTCACAGATCAGGATTAAGCAGTGGACGTAAACCTGTTTTGAAAGAGGACGGAGTTAGTTAAATGGTGAAAAATAAATGTAAAGCATCTTTATGACATGAAAGATGGTTTAACGCTAATGATAAGTTGTCGTAAGTTATAACAAAGTCCCACATTTCGAATGTAATGCTAACTGCACGCTGCACAATCTGACTACGATCCGATTCGGACTCAGTAATACAAAAGTAATTGAATTTGAATTTTCATGTAAATCATTTTTTTGTAATATGATCGGAATATATGATTAATAAAATCTAAATTTCAAAAGATTCCAAGCCTTCTTGGAAAGAGCCCTGCTAATTCGGCTCAGTATTGTAGTGACGTCAGTAGTGCGATTGTCTAAATACACTAACATTTCGATTTGTTAGTAATCTAATCATTATTTAGAACCTAAATCAGGAAGATGGTGTTTAATTAGATTGCAATATCCAATGTGAATGCCATTTCTTTGAAAATCAGATCACAGGGGATCTTATAAATGTGCGGTGGTTTAGGGTTTATTGTCGTCACTTTTTTTAATTTTTAATTTTGTTTTCAATATTACTATAGGAGGATCCTTTAGTGTGAAGTGGTTCTAAGGTTTGCATAACGTCTAGAATTGCCTATCATGCAGTAGGCCTACTCAACCGAAAGCTTCATACCTTTTCACACCGACAAGACCGACGCTGGACCGACTACAGACCGAACAAAAAACTAATACAAAACGTCTATGGGCAAGAATCAGCGGTTTTGGAATTGGTCTAAAGTCGGTGTGTCGGTGTGACTGAAGTATCAGCCTCTTGTATGGGATGTTATTCCACCAGAGACATGCAATATATATACAGGTCCCTGGTCACACTGAGCTACGTCTTGCTCTAAAGATTGCCTCGACCTCCGTGTAGGCCTATGTGTATGGGGACGGTTGACAAATGTAGTTTTCTTAGAGGAATCCTCATACCATCCAGACGGTTATTTTTTTATTTGCAGAAAAAACTCACTCATAGAACCCATCCGTATGTTGTGCTTTGTGATTTTCAATAGCGGTCGGTCCATCATTGAGACTCTCAATGTTTACGCCGGAAAAGCCGGGGAAAAAATCACCAAGAATTAGTTTTTAACAAAATATAGGATGATCATATCTAATGTCAATACGAATCAATGAACTAGATCTTTATCACCTTGATCAAGAGGAAATTTAGAGATTTTGTTTGGTACCAAGGATTTCGCTTGTATATGAAATCAACGAGAACGCGCTCTTGCATATGGTCAGAAGTCGCTATGGCACTGTGTGAATGATAGCCCCACCCAAGCACTAAGTCCATACAAACTTGAGCGAAATGTTGTCACCGTAACCATGATAACCCTAGTAGTAGTCGTAGCCCCCTCCCCCAGTCTCCGAGTTAATAACACAGATAAACACATACCAGTGAACAAACTATTTCCCAATGTACTATTGATTCTTAATTTCAATATATTAATCAAAACCCTAAAGGAATTTTTTAGCATGCAATGCTAATTCGAGTCAATATTTTTTGGCCCTGTAATTTTGCATTCAGAAATGTTGTGATGACTCTCACAACTGGCATGTGAAAGACTGCGCCAGTTGCTGACGCATTCCTACGTCTGGAGAGCTTAGAATAAAGCCCCAGCTACCTATGAGGTGTCATTTTGATTGCGTTATTACCTGCGCTTCTGCGCTAATTAATTGAGCCTGTGGTTAAGTCAAGTAGCCCATGCTTTCGTTTGCACTCACTGTCTGCATCGTTCGGAGCAACTTTATAGAACCCCACCAGACATCCGTAGGTTACCTAACGCTCCATAAATGAAGCTAAATCTGAAGACTTTAAGTTTCCTAAGTAACGCTAAACCTAATCCTAACCCTAACCCTAGGTCTTCAACGTTTATGAACATAAACCCTATTGGTGGGGGTATCCCACATGCCGCATCAGAGACCGCACTAATCACTAACGCAGTACTACGTCAATAAATGACGCATCGGCTGTAACAGATACGAGGGGTACAAAGGGCCATTGTAGGCACTCACCTTGTCGTAATCGCCAATGAAGGTGAAAGCATCGATACTGAATCCCTTGAAAGTTGGAGAGGCCCAATTGAAGATGACTGTTGTGCTGTCCACGGCACATCTACAGAACACAAATACATTGATAAAAAATAACTTGGCTTTCATGATGATTTACGTCGTGCATGTATTAAGCTGTAGGGTAATGCAGGAACGGACTAGGACTGAAATTCGGTTGAGAATTTCGATGCGACATGCCCAATCGACCTCTAGGATACATATCAACCGGCCGTCAGAGCACAACTCGACAGGGCTTCAATACATCATATCAAGCGACCTGTAGTGGGAAACTTCTAAGACCCCCATAGCCAGTTTGCCCCTTTGGACTGACAAAGTCGATGTCATTAAATGAGAAGAGGTGCACTGCTCTTACTTGGTGGATGAAATGTAAGAATCTGCGACCCCCCCCCCCCCCCCCCCCCCAACAAAAAACCAAAAAAAAAACCAAAAATCTATAGAACAAAAAGGGAAGCTAAGCCTCAATCGGTATATTCCACTAAAGAATCAACAGGATCAGATTAAAACAGAGTAAGCAAAGGTAGAACAAAAATAATCTACCCATTCTCGATGATATCATAGCGGTGATCGTCTCGTGGGTCCGGCGAGCTCGTTGCCCAGCACGACTCGATGAGAAGCGTAAGGTTCGTGACGGAAGTCAGACGGACGCCGAAGTATAGCGGTGTACCGAGCGTAACTTCGCCGGAATCGTTGGCAGGTTGGTAGAAGCCTGGGTTTGTATACCGGTCAAGGTTTAGCGAGAAATTTACCGTACCCTACCTAGATGGTGAGTACACATTGAGAGAGATATATTTCAAATTATACGTGAAAAATTTGCACCGACCGATTTTTTTTTGTGGCTAAACGGGGGGGGGGGGGGGGGGAGGGGGGCGGGAAGGGAACACTCCTTTTTTAACATCCCCCCTTGAGCAAAACAATTTTTTTTTAAAAGATCACATTTTCTACTTTTGTTTGCCAGGGCCCATTTAATTCATACCCTATCATAACATGATAACAAAAATTGGGTTAACCAGGTATTCTGAAGAATTATAGGGGATTTAACATAGCTACTATTTTTTTGTTACCGCCACCGGCAATTTTCGCTAAAGCGCGCGTAGGTCAATTTTGAGGTTAAATGAACGTCTATGAGCAAAATTGAAATCCATAATTATTGAAAGTAATTCAATTTGCTAAGGAAAGTGTCAGCAAAACAATACAAGTAAAAAAAAAAAATGTAATACATTTCAAACGGACGGCACGCGCAAAAACTTGAAATGTATATAGTATATGGTTCCAATAAGCATTTTGACCAATTTTAAATTTTGAATCACGCGTACGCGTCTGCCGCGCACGGAAAATGTTGTTGCCAAAAGTTTATTCCTGACGATGTATGAATGAATTATGGGCAATATTATTTATTAACAAAATGGCGCCTAGATGACGTTTTGCATTAGTAATTAAAAAACCCCTCTTCGTTATGCACAATAATCTAGCAAATGCCACATGCCATGACAGTTCCATGGTCATTTACAATGCCATTCATGAGATATCTACGTTACAACATTCATAACAAAAAGTATAGAAGAAAATAAAACAAAAAAAGAAAGATCTTGACGAAATTTTAGATGCTCTGCCATGCTTCGAGGCAGCTAGATCACCTAGTATTAGGGACTTTTAGATTTGTACGACGTAAACGTGGACCGCTACGTATGACATCCTTTTAAGGGAATGTGACGTCCTTTTAAGGCACTGACAGTGCCCGGCGCTGCCTTAAAAGTCCCTAATAGCGAGTTTTCGCTCGGCGACGGACAGACCTTCTACGAAGGGAAACACTCACATGACTGGTTCTAAACAACAGAGGCTGCACATGAGGTTCACCGCAAAATCATTCAAGCGACGGGCTGGAGTCGGGATAATTCAGTGTTTGGGGCTGTTGTTTAGCGCAAAATTTGTTTGGAACCAGCCGCCTTCACAACCTGGCCAGTATGACGTCACACTTTGGTAATTCTCTTCAGCCCAAATGTCCTAAAAATGTGGTGCTCCTGGCTCTCGAAAAGGATTACACTGTTCTTGCCAAAGGACGTTAGTGCCGAGCTGGGGTTAGAACCCTCAACAGTTGGATTGATAGCCAAGTGAAATGAACCACTATTCCACGATATCTCCACTAAACATGCCACGTTGCTCCTACCAGAACTCACTTTACTTAAGCTACAAAGTAATTTAATCCTCACTTTACTTAACCCTATATAGGCCGGGCTATTTTAAAACTGCATAACCGGGGGAAGGGGATGATAAAGCCCCCCCCCCCCCCCCCCCCCGAGCTAGGTAGGGTTAAGCTACAAAGTAATTGAATCCTCACCTCTTCGAAAACATAAAGATTTGCCTCAGGCAAGAAGGACTCTTCCAAGGCCTGTGTCCGCTCCAGGTAGCAAGTAACAGGAATTTTAAGATTGTGTTCTCTAGCGATGAGCTCATTGGTTCCGTTTTCAGGGCGGGACTTGTAATACGTCACCATGTTGGTAAATAGTATGTAGTCGTCGTTATGCTGCGGATGTTGATGGTGGATAAGGGCACATTAAATGAAACGTTAATGGAAAAACTGTTACGGGGACCAAAAAGTAACAATGTACCGTTTGAGCTGTTTTACCGATGATGATGATGATGATAATATCATTTTTACAGTAGCTTTGATATTAAGGAATGAACAAATAGTTTCTTCGTACCGGGTAACTCTTCTGACTGGAGATTAGCAAATGTAGATTAAAGGTGTTTTCCAAAAGAGATTAGTGCTATGACAGGGACTCTTACCCGTACCTCATGGTCCACAAACCACCGACTATATCCAGTATACTACAGCACTTCTACAAGGCCAAAGGTGATATAAAACCTTAACAATAATATAGTTATCTGATTTCTAGCGTCTGCCAAAAAGTCGAAAATTAAAATAATAGAAATAGATTACGAATAAAGACAAGATCAGAACTTTCTGTTCGTTTTTGGCCTTTATTGCCAACCATACATCGGTGGTTTATTTCAGGGTTTACGCTTAAACCTTCTTTGAGCCTTTAGGCCGAGAATACCGTGATTTTAAGAAAGAGGAAAGAAATTCATTCGGCCTGACAGACGGCTTCAATATAAAAAAAAAAATGAACCTTGGGTCTTGGACCCATGAATAGATGGATCTAGAAAAGATAATTTGTCCCAAATCAATGATCATAACCACACTGTGTAATTCATTTAGCCAAAATATAGTAATTATGATACAGATGTTAGCCATGTGTGTCCCCAGATACGTCAATAACGTCTATTACTGATGGGGAATAATCTTCTACGAGCACTTGTAAATATAGATAATTAACACGGTCACTGAAATAATTGAACAATGATTCATGAGAGGAATTACTGGAATCCTTATCAGGTAGTATTTTTGTGATGTATCGATGGTAAATAAAGACTGATTGACCATACCTCTTGCGTAGTACCACACCTATCGTACATGGTGGTGATCGCAACATGCTGACTGTCGTGGTCGTATGCAACACAAGACTCGTCTTCGAAATGGACATCGCGGGCGTCGTCACCGATCTCGAGAAGGGTTCTTTCCATAATGAGGGTCATCGACACGCTGTCACAAGTCAGGTCTGCCTCTGCGAGAAGATATCAAATGGATGCATGATCAAACTATGAACTAAGTGTTCTTGCAATTTATGGACCTAACATGGTGAGAGAGCATTTTCAAGGGGCTAATTATATCTAGATTTCTTCTTCAAATTTGCATCAGTCATGTTTTATATATTCTGTTTTACTTCATTTTTTTCTCCAACAAAATCATCTCTCTGGAGTGCAAATACAAAATCTATTGAACGTTCATCCCAACGTAAAGATAATTATGTTCAGTTCATGAGAGAAGCCCCCCCCCCCCCCCCCCCCCCCCCCACGCAAACAAATTCAGGAAAAAAATATCGTATTTTTCATGTGAGAGTGTAATCGTAAAAATTATAAATGCATTAAATGCCGGCCATCATTCGTGCTTAAATCACACTGACAAACAAAATTACATCAAATCAAACATCGTTCAGTAGTTGTTTCGTATATTGGTCGGTGGAGGCTTCTTGAAACAAATTTTGCAACATTATATGTTGTAGATATTACCTATTTTAGCCCTTTTTCGACTCGTCTTCTCCATCGGATTCCGATTGCGATCTCTACCGTCTTGTCTGGTATTAAGCAAGTTCGTAATTTGCGATGGTACATTACGTCGGTGGAATCTACCCACTCATGGGCAAACCCTAGTAGGTCCGTGATCAATCATAGTCGACATGTAAACACGTGTTTTTAATTCAGAAATTAAATTGATTTTAGGATTTCAGTTTCCGTTTTTCTTAGGTAAAAATTGATATTATTCCTTGACAATGTCATAAAACTTTCAGACTCAAATATTAATATTAATTTAATTAAAAAATTTCCGGATAATAAATCATTAAAATTAATGACAACAACAACAAACAACTCTAATTCTATAATTTCAGATGAGGACTTCTGATATTCAAAGAAATTCCAGAAATAGATATGCTGCACTTCAAATCGATTTGGAGCAATGTAAATTAGTATCACTTAGTTTAATTAAGTTTTTACTTCATTTCAATATTTGGTTAAGCTAGAACGAAGTATAGGCCTAACATTAATCTGAATCTCTTCTCTGTGAAAAAAGAGTCAACTGAGACCAAAGGATTTATTTTGGTCCAAAAGAAGACAGAGACGACATAACTGTATTGCTTTCATGGTACTGCGACCGTATGGGATAAGAGAGAAATCAAAATACGTCAGGAATTTTCAGGAATTCTTCCATTTAATCCCATTATTGATAAACCGAAACAATTCAATAGTGTTCAGAATTATGAAAG